>CABHPP010144640.1:3652-32590 GCA_902168425.1 Peromyscus attwateri | reverse complement strand
TATGGGATATGTCATTTCAGCTCAACATGATGAACTCTCATGAAAGCCCTGAATATGTACAGGAACTGCACTCTAGTCCATACAAATTCATAAATCACATGAGCCAGATAGTTAAGACTGGAAGAAATGAGTTTCAGTAAAATAGGAAAAAATCAAGTAACACATGTGGTCCTCAAGTATGATTTCATATTCCCCTTTGTGCCTCTTTTCATTACAACCTTTAATGCTTCCTTCACAGTGTCAACCACAAATACAGCCATTCTTCCTAAGGCTTCATCCCACTGTACAGAATTTTCCCTCTGGCTGTTCATCTGAGGATCTTCAATACTCACTCAGGCTTCCGAGACATAAAAATCTTCCTTTCATTTGAACTCTCCATCTTGTCTCACGTTACCTAACACATGCATTTCAATCATGGCTTTTTGCATTTTCACTTTTCTATCAGTCTTTGAGCTCTCACTCTTTAATAATATTGACTCTATTCAATTTTATATGCTATTAACTATGTTATCTGAATGTATGAATAAAAAGCCACAAAATAGAAAACGGAGTGTAAGGATGTTGCAAATTTGTGTTAGTAAAGTAAGGCTGAAGTGAAATCTGAGAACAAGGTGACAGGTACTTGTTTTTTTCCCAACATATCTCTGCAAAAATAATTTATAACTATCCATCATTATAATATATATCAAAACCTCTCAATCCTAATTTTATGATTTGATTGGATTATTTTTGCATATATTAAAACTGCAGGTTCTATCTGTGTGACCTAGCTGAAATCTGTATTCTACAAATCTTAATATCATAATATTATATTAGTACATTAGACCTATACATTTCAGCTTTTTCAGTATTTCAACCTTATGTAAAGCTACCGGGAATCACAAAATAAATCCTAAACTAGTTACAAATAACTAATATGGTAGGATATGTTATTAACCTGTCTTTGATATCTCTTAAATGTATTTTAGTGTAATATGGACTTAATTTTGTGCCTCTAAATTCTTTGCCTCTAAAATATTAACAGCCAGTGTGAGTACATTTGGACAGCTTATATGTTGAAAGGCATTTTGACACGGCAGTCTGAACTCCCTAAGGCAGTAATACCATCATGTCCTAAAACAAACAAACAAAAAAAATTTAGGTTTCCCTATTTTCTATTGCTGTTACATCAAGCTCACAAACTGGGTAATTACCATTTCAAAATGTTGAGAAAATAATCCATTTCTTCTTCTTTTCTAGTTTCTACTGACTGCAGGCTTTCTCTAACACAAAAAACTTTCTCCACCTTCACAATCAGTCCAAATAATATTTTTTCTGATTCTTTCTTCTCTGCTTCTGACATGGAATGTTTTATTTTATGTGCTTAAACAGCTCTTCCTGCTTCCCTCTTTTAAGGACATATGTTATGATATCCCAGACACACCATACATTCTTTCCATCTCAATATTCTTCAATTAACATCATACATTTTAACTTCCACAGAATTTAGTATTCACAGTTAGGATTCTTTTGGAGGTAATGTTTTAGTAATTGAAAAAAAAGCTGATATTTATAGGCCCCATGTCTTTGGGTTGGGAAAAAAACAAAACAAAAGAAAACACTAGTTATTTCTATGGAGGGGCAGAACAGGGCTGATTGATCTAGTCTGAAATAAATATAATAGAAGGAATGAATAAATAAAGCTGACTATGAGAGATGGCAGTCCTATTTTGCAATGAATATTACTTATCTACTTATTTCATTAAATTTGCTCTTGAAGTTTCTATGTATTTGTATCAGAAATATCTGTCATAGTTAGTGTGAGGTGGTAAGACATTTTTTTCATCAAACTATCAAAAAACACTAATTTTGTGGTCTTCATATGAAAAAAATCTGTTAACCTAACACAAATAAGAGGTTCACATTTCAAATATTTGAAGAAATACTATAAGTCTTTCAGTGAAGAGTATAATTGTACACTAATCTGTCAGTCATAATTTCCAATAGGTTTGTCTTGGCAGTATAATATTAAATTGAATTATCAAGACAAAGACAAATCTTACAATATACTGTGATGCTAATAATGTACTGCATTGTAACCACCTAGTGTATGGTGAACCTCCACTATTTGTATAGGTAAATAGAGAATTTTCATACATACATACATATATAGAGAGGGGGGGAGAGATGTGTGTGTGAGAGGGGGGAGGGAAAGTTTATAACATTTAAAGTTTTTTTTGTACTTTTGATATTATACTATAATTGCAATGTTTCACCCTCCCCTTTCATTCCTTTAAAACCTCCCATATACTTCTCTCCACTCTCCCTCAAATTCATGGAGTTTTTTTAGACTAATTGTTATTGCATATATGCGTTTTCCTAACTAAACTCTTCTGTGCACACAATTTCACTTTTATGTGTATAACATTCGCCATATGTAACACACACAGAAGCTCAGGGCTGCCCCTTTGGCACTGACACCCAGTTGCTCTGATCTTCCCTGGAGAAGAGCACTTCTACTTCTGGCTTTGCTCAGCTGCCTTTAGCTTTTCTTCTTTAGGGCTGAGGCTTCCTAGCTCCTCCCCCATCAGTTTACCATGTTTGTAGATGTCATCCTTATTCAGCTCACCTTTGGGCAGTCATGTTGGTGAGATTTTATAGGTATAGCTTTTGATGTTGCTAGGAAACACAATCTCACTGTAAACTCCATGATTGTCTGGCTGTTATAATCTTTCTGCCCATTCTTCCACAATGTTGCCTGAACCTTAAGTGTGGGATGTAGCTGGATGTTTTCCTGTGTCCTGCCCGGTCCACAGTCATTCAGACCTAAGTAAATACACATAGGCTTATATTAATTATAACTGCATGGCCATGGCTCAAGCCTTTTGCTAGCTAGCTCTTATATCTTAAATTAGTCCATAACTATTCATCTATGTATCGCCACATGTTCCGTGCCTTTACCTGTGTGCCATTACATGCTGCTCCCTGGACTGTGGGCCGGCATCCTGACTCAGCCTTCCTCTTCCCATAATTCTCCTTGTCTGTTTGTCCTGCCTATACTTTTTGTCTGGCTCCTGGCCAATCAGCATTTTATTCATCAACACATTTTCACAGCATACAGAGCAACATCACCCATCAGTGGGAGTGTTTTGTAGATGTGTTCACAAGTCCACAGTTTTATTCAGGGAGTTTTTCTACAGTGTTCTGTCTGTTTCTTTGAAGAGTTGTGAAGATTATGCTTATCTGTGTGTATCAGGGCAAATGTTTATAGGTTATTGTTAAGAATTTTGCTGGCTTAGTTAATTAGAGGGTATAGATTCTCCTGTAATAATTATAACTTTACTAGCACTGTGTATATAGCTGGGTTTCCATTGCCAGGAATAATTTCTTTCTTGTTGGTCTTAAATCTAATTTGAGAGCTGTTGGTTACCAACAATGTGTGTATGCTGCACATTTACAGTTATACTGTGTGGGTTGTTGGTGCTGTTTTTAGGCATTATGCGTTGGACTTTTGGGTGCCTCTGTCCTCCAGAAGCTTGCATCGTGCCTTATGGTAAAATGAAAGCTAGTCCTAGGGGGAGGGCATTCAGGTCAGTTCCAGCACAGGGGCCTCTGGGCTCTGGTTTTGAAGTGTCATCCACAAGAGGAAGTTATTTTTCATCCCTATTGAGTAATTAAGGGCAATAGTAACAGGCCTTATGCTTTGGGAGTCATTAGCCCCGGCTAACAGCTCAAAAAATGGCTTCTCATGTTTGATATTGAGGTTTTTCTTAGATGGTATTTGACTCTTGCGGGGAGCACCATCAGCCCAGGTGAGAAAAGTTCATTAAAACTATATTTATACATAGAATGATATGTATTATTAGTTTATTTTGGTAGTTAATAGTATGATTCCTTATTTTTTTTTCAGACATCCTTATTAGTTTAGCCACCTCTCTCCTTCTGTATTAACCTCCTTCCCTTAAAGAGACCCTCATCTTATCCATTTCCCCTCTCAATTTATTTGCATCCTGCTTGCAGAAATATTTATATTTTAAATACTGTTGGATATCAATGTATAGAAAGAACAAATCTACGCACTAGAGGCTTTCTGTTTAATTTTTTAAAAATTTATATTTAGGTAACATTATACTTAGGTGACTAAATACAAAGACATTGAAACTGAATCCTGACTGTGCTAAGCATAAATGAGCTGAGAGATGTCACTTTACCTTGATTTGTTTATCTTCTCCATTTTTCCTCTTTCTGTGGCTTTTTAAAACTGGATCCTTTAAGACATCCAAAACTACTGTGGAAAAATTACTATTTTTACAGTTGTTTGTTTTAGTTTTCTGAAACTGTCTTATCCTATACTCCAGGCTGGTCTTGAACTCAAAGCAATTCTGTTTCAGCTTCTGAAATACCTATACTGTAGGTAAAAATTCACCACTCATGCATTTCTTCTCTGTTGCATCTGTCTTCAAAGTGTCTGCCATTTGAATCCAAGAGCACGAAAACAGAAAGAGCATTTACATTACAGATACTCTGAGCCAGTTATGTGCTAGAAAATAGAGTACCTGATATATTTTAAGAAATTGAACTTTCTTGAGACAGACATTAAAACAAGCCAATAAAAAAGATGGTATTCAACATGACCCTGTGCTTTAAATCTGGAAGACACATACAGACAATGACGACAGTGAAGAGTTCTTTTTCTCTCTGAACGCTGCTTAGCTAGAAGTTGAGAAAATAATGTGGCAGAAATGGGGAACCCCACAGAGGATGAGAAGGGAGGATATTCAACAATGAATAAAACATTTAAATGCAGTTCACTTCTCTTGGAGTTATTTTGTTAAATTTCTTTTTGATGCATAGTAACATTAATATCCTATAGAGAAAAAATGCTTGTGGCATCCTTTGAATACTTAACTATTGGTATCAGTAGGAACATGTCTTTATATCCTGTATTCTTCTTTTTACCTTGGGCATGTCAAATAGAAACCATCTGGTATGCCAGATGCTTGCTTTTCTCTTTACACATTCAGAAAGTAGAGGTGGAAGACATCCAGAATCCCAGACACCATTATCCATTTTGTTTACCATCATCATTATCATTTTCCCAGCATTTAATAATGATGTTGTTTTCTCTGGTTGGTAGTGAGTAAAAAAATGTAGATTCTGATCAAATGCTTTCTACTACAATTTGACAGTAGAAATTTAATTGGCCAGAAATCGAGAATATTGTTTCTTATGGATCCATTTGCTATTCATAGATACAAATAAAAGGTTTTATGTTCCATTTAAAACTAATTTTAATTGTAGTATAGTATTTATTAACCTGTCTTTACACTAGATTTGCTTTCCTTAACCCCAAACATTTTGACTTAATTATGCATACTTTCAATAATGTCAAATTTTGTATAAGGAAGACAAAATTTCTCATCATTAAGTACATTCTTTACAGTGATTTTTAACAAAAAGCAATTATGTGAGTGTATAAACTCTCTCTATCTTTCCTCTCTCTCCCTGTGTGTCTCTCTCTGTCTCTGTCTCTCTCCCTGTGTATGTGTGTGTGTGTGTGTGTTTGTATTTCCTTTCCTGTGTATGATTGTCAGTACATACAAGTGGAAACCAGATTACATTTCAAGGTAAGATGGTAAATATCTTATAGATGGAAACACTGGGACTTAAATATCAAGATCATCAGTAAAGTCTGGTGCGTAGAATTAAAAAAACGGGCAATTCATTTATAGTAGATTATTTTCATAATAGACTTCCTCCTTGTATTTTTTTAAATTTTAATTGTGTACATGTGCATGTGTGCATGTGTGTATGTGTGTGTGTGTGTGTGTGTTTGTGTGCATGTGTGTGTGTGTGTGTGTATGCATTTCTGCTTATTTTTATGGTGAGTGCAATTGCTCACAGAGGCCAGAGCCTCTTTACTTGGATTTTGGGGCCAAATTCTTTCTTCTGAAAGAGCAGTTTGCAATCTTAACCACTGAGTCTTCTCTCCAGTCATGACAAGATCCATTTTACACAATATCTAGGAGAATTAAGAGGCTATTTTCTTATGGTCAGAAATTTGTTTCCATCACAAAGCTATTTAAAATAACATCATAGGGTGTCCAGGACATATGTTTTCAGATGAGAGAATTTTAGGCAGTAGGATGAGACTAACAAGATATTAGAACATTAATGCCTGTCATGGAATTTTACAATACTAAATTGATCAGTACATGTAGAGACCAAACTCCTCAAATGGAAAATTCACATTTGCTTGTTGAATTGGAGTTTAATCTTTTGAAGATATTGATTGTGTTGCAAAGGAGTTTGGTATAGAAACTGAAAAAGTTGAAATAACTATCACATTTAAACTTGTACTCAACAAAACCTCTGCAAGATCCAGCATCTGGGTCATTCTAAAGAATAATGCATGATATGATTATTGTACTAAAAACTGTCAAATGAAAAAATAATTGAAAGACAATAGTTCAAGAATGAAGATTAAGAGGGAAACATGTCTAGTCAGAATGAGAAGCTACCTCTGGCTTCTATGCTCAACTACAAAGCTTCAGATGCACAGCATGGAGGTGCTGAGGAGGGAACATTACTTGTGACTTGGCCAATTCTGTGCCTTCCCAAGGATTGCTAACACTCTCTGACACGTCCTTAAGAATAATTAACTAGATAGCAATACTATATCAACTCAAACATAGTTTAGGAAAGGGAAATCAAAATCACTCAAGAAATACCCCAGTTTTCAATGGCTTCACTTATGATTTCTAACAATTATATAAATAGATGATAATCTGTATATTTAGAACATTTATGAAGATATGTCTAAAGTAAATGTTCAGGTTACTATATATGAGCAAAAAGTATCATTTACTATCTTCACATCAAAGAATATTATTTAAGGTTTATATTCTGGGCTTCAAAATGTAATACAAAGTTATTATCAAAATTGTATGTCATGAAAATAAGCAAGTAATATCATTGGGAGAAAGAATTGTGGGCAAAGCCAACTTCACAGGCTTATAAGACTGACTAATTGATTTCTGCCATAAGAATCAAAACAAACGAGTTAAGGAAAAAAATTATCAGTAATTGCTGCCAGATAAGTCATTTAAACAAACTCCATCTGATAGAAGAAAAATGAATTTTAAAATATCAACTATCAAAGAAAAATAGCTAAAAATCTAAATCTAGAAAAACATAGGTAGATAGCTTCTCAGTTACGATTAGAGAGAAAATAAACACAATGTGATAAATGACAGATTAGCAAAAAACCTTCTATCACAGTATAGGGTTAAGAGAGTTCAAAGAAATACATGCACATACAAAATATTCTCTATGTAGCTGGGTGTCGTGGTGCACACCTTTAATCTTAGCACTGGGAAAATAGAGGAAATCAGATCTCTATGAGTTCAAAGCTAGCTTAGAATACATAGTGAGTTCCAGGATAGCCAGAGCTTTATAGTGAAACCCTGTGTCAGAGAGAGAGAGAGAGAGAGAGAGAGAGAGAGAGAGAGAGAGAGTCCCAATGCAGGTGCAAAATGAATCATTTTCTTACTGAATATATGAAGAAATTGAACAACTTGAGACAAACAATCCATTCAAGGATGGCTGCGTATGTGTCTCATTATCAAAAGTCATGTGTGGCAGGTCACAACAGATAAAAAATGTAGAAAGTTCAAACTGTCATTAGTGAAATAAAGGATATTTTACTTTATTTTGTGTAAAGTATCATTTTAATTTTAATATTAGAAATTAGTTTTATTGTTAAACTAAACAACTTAGAGATAACCATTGCAGTGCTTTTCCTAAGCAACCAAACATATTTAGTGAGACAAAGATGAAACAAGAATACTAAAAACATTTTATGCAAATTTAAAAATTTGAGAGATCCAACTGATAGCTGCAATTCTATTCTAGAGAAAATATGCACAGTGGATCTAATTAATTACTCTAGGTATGGCTTTTTATGGAAAGACATAATGTTCTTTTCCCAGGGGGTGTGATTCCCCCCAATTCATTACAACAGTTCAAAATATTGACAAGGGTCAATGACTGATATTTAAAAAAGAGCTAGATTTCTGTATAAGATGACACAGAAAAATATTAAGGTAATGACAGTTACTTCAAAAGATGGTCTGCAATTGATCAGTAACAAATAAATAAGATCAGTTCTCAGAGAGTTTTAGAGAGTTCTACACACTTCCACAGAAGGAAATTTAGCTAGGTAGCACTAATATTATTTTCACTCTATAACTATGATTGAATGTTGTATATTCATTTATGCTAATCATAGAGGCTGTCCCCATGACTGTGAATATGCTTAACAGTGCTTGGTGCTAATGTCTCAGTTTTGTACTATATTAAATATATAACTACATTGCAAAGTGTATACCGAAACACTGGCAACAGTGAAATGTTACATTGGTTTCACTTGTGTATTTGTGCCATACAGATCATTCTAGTATAGCATATAAAATCCATGGCAATTTGATTCTAGGAAATTTACTCTAATACATCATTATGTTGACTTTGCTAGAGTCAGAACCAGTAGAAAACTGGTTAGGCCTCTGTATGATTACACAATGGATGATTTAAAAATGGAACAAAAAATGTGAGGATTAAGTTAGATGGGATTTATGTAATATCAATTATAAACTATCCATTTGATCATTCTTGTCTTATCTCTAAAATAGTTGGTTAATATGAGTCCAAGATAAAAATTTTAGAAAACTTATTAAAACAGATCAAAGAGATACTAGGACCAAGACAGAGGTATTTAAAGGAGAATCACCCTCAGCATTGCATTACAAGTTTAGAGAGGAACAGCCCAAGGCTTTTAAACAACCAACTTAAATTACCCAGTCACCTTACAGGAACTTCCAAATGACAGGTATCCCCCAAGGCTATTCAAGAGACAAATGGACTTCTGTGGAAATGTTAGATTTGAAGAGATTTAAAGAAGCAATAGTACACTCACTGTTTGTGAAGCAGATGTTAAATTCATGGTCAGCTTGTTACATAATTATCTCACAAGACCTGAGAAACTTGGTTACAGCCATATTGAAGCCTGGTACACAATTGCAGTAGAGGACCTGGTGGAACTCTGAGGCTAGGACCATTGAACACCAAATTAGGGGTAGAGTTATTGAAATTTCCCAAGAACAAATTTGTGGAGAGGGTGATCATACTACTGTATCAAGACAGTTTCTATATGATGACCACACCCTGGCTCTATGACATGCAGCAACTTTGAATGATTGGGACAGGTTTGAAGAATTCTGAAAGAAAATGGAATCATTTTCTAAAGTTTTACAGGGCCAAAAAAAAAAAAAAAAAAAGAAAAAAAAAAAAAGAAAAAAAAAACAATACACTGATTTTTTTTTTAAACAAAGATTGACTTCAACAATAAGTATAATGATACCAAATTGAGAAGCTAGACAAATAATAATTGAATCTCTGGCTTTTGGAAGTGCTAATTCACAATGCAAAAGGGTAATTGGTCTTTAAAAGTAAGTTCAGCACCCATAGAGGAATAGATCCAAGATACAATCAATATTGAATCATAATGACACTTGGATAGGTGAGATAATTTCCAGAGGCTTGAAGGAATATCAAAATAACAGGTGTTTTAATTGTAGTAAACAAGGTCGCCTAAAAAGGGATTGTATACAGAACATTCCTAGAAACAATGTTTTTTTGAGAATAATCCAAACAGAATGCCCTTCCATTATGGAGTATGCACAAGGTATGGCAAAGGTTGGCATTGGAACAGTGAGTGTAGATCAACAAGGGACAGACAAGGTAAAGCTTTGCCATCTGGAAATATCTGGGGGGGGGAGGGGATCTCTCACAGGCCTGCATGTCAAATTGTTTAGTCATTCCCTGTCACCATGCAGGAATTCCTTCCTAGAGCAATTAAATAACCTAATGTCTATTGATTGTAAGAAACCATACTTCCCTGGATGATAGAACAGTTTCTTCACTATAATTTTACAAGAAAAAAGATAGAGAAAATTTGCCTTCCTAGTACCTAATTATAATAATTCTCAGCAAGTTAAGAGATGTCAATGGAAAGTTCTCCCACAGGGAAGGTTAAGTGGCCCTACCCTGTGCCAATATTTTGGATGGCAGCCATTGAAAATCTTAAGTAGTTTCCTCAATCTATAGTTTACCATTATGTGGATGATATTTTACTAGCTACTTCAAATGTAGATACCTTAGATAAAATGTTGAAAGAAGTAAAGAAAATTTTGCCTTGTTGTGGTTCAAAAATTGCTCCTGAAAAAAAATACAAAGAAGAGATGTTATTAATTACTTAGGATACAAAATAAATCTACAAAATATTCAACCCCAAAGGTTACAAGTCAGGAGAGAACAACTGCTTACTCTTAATGACTTTCAAAAATTGCTGAGAGACATTACCTATCCATGGTACACTGATGGAGTAACAACATAAGAATTGAGTAATTTGTCTCAAGCCTTGAAAGGTGACAAGGACTTAAATAGTACAAGAGAATTATCACCTGAAGCTGAGGGATAATTGGCTTTGCTGGAAAAAAAATTACAGGATGCACATGTAGATCATTTGCATCTGGAGCTTGATGGCATTCTGGTTATTTTACCCTCTACATATTTCACTATAGGAATTTTAATGCAGAAAGAAGATATTATCTTACAATGGATCTTTTTACCACCTAAACAGAGTAAAAAATTTAAAACTTATGCAGAAAAGTTTTCTAAGTTTATTATAAGAGGAAAATTGAGACTTTGTCAATTAGCAGGAATAGAGTCAAATAGAGACTGTAGTACCTTGTAATAATGCTGAAATTGACTCATTATAGGCAGAAAATGAATGTTGGCAAAGGGTTAAAGGCATGTGCCACCATGCCTGGCTCTGTTCCCAGTGAAGTCTTGAACTCAGAGATCAAGACAGATCTCTGCTTCTCAAATGCTAAGATTAAAGGCGTGTGCTACCACTGCCTGACCTCTATGTTTAATACATTGGCTGGCTTTGTCCTCTGATGCCCAGGCAAGCTTTATTGGGGTACACAATATATTGCCACACTTAAACAATGCTGCCAATTCAAACAAGCTGAGTGTTCATCCTGTCAATTTAGCATCATTATTGACTCTGGGCTGTTAATGAAAAGGTCAATTTCACTTAAATTTCCATCAGTGACACTTAAGTGTGTACTTCCTCTTCCTCTGCATCCTCTGAGATCCGAGGGATGGGATTTGATGGAGAACTCCATTTATGGCTGAGTGTTCCAGAGTCTCTTACTCTCTGTGCCCAGCTTTAAGTCTCCATATTTCCTTCCCCTTGCTGCAGGAGGAAGCTTCTGTGATGATGGCTAAACAAGACACTGATCTATGAGTATAGCTGAATATCATTAAAGTTTTTGTGGCTGGCTTGGTATTCACATTTCTATTTTTGTAGCAAATGGTGTATATTCCTGTACAAAAGTTGCTGAAACATAAGGGTAAAGGCTTTCTGTAGGCACTAGCTTGACATCTCCATGTTGAATGAGTTGTGTAGATGCTGCCTTCAGCAATGGGGCTCTGCTGTCAATTTGTGGAGAGCACCTTATAGTTTTTGCAACATCTTGGGTTGTTCAGGTATTCCCAGGGGACCCCTTTGGCCAACTACTCAAGTAGTTGTAACCCAATCCCAATGCTGGAAGCTTTGATAACAAGATATGGCCACTTGGGACTCCTCAGTTATTTGGCAATTTCATTTACATCACCTTCATATATATGCATATATATATATATATGCATATATATATATATGCATATATATGAATATATATGAGTATATATGAATATATGCACATATATTTGAATATCTAACGTTTTGGATATTACTTTCTAAAATGTAAGACAAGTTGAAATTCACAAATGATTTTGGAACCAGGAACAACAAAATAGCATCTGTAAAACATCAATGATACAGGGAACATTTGTGTACTGATATTGGAGAATCTAGGAGATAAATTTCTACAATACAGATGGAACATTAAGAATGGAAACAGGCTTCACAATTTACAATGTAAGAGTGTTGAAGATGCAAGAAAAAATGTAATTGTGGTATGGGTCATATGCATCTTTTTTTTCCCTGGCGTGCAGGAAAAGGAATTACTAGACATGGCATGATTGCACTTTACCTTACAGCAAAAGTGCCATAATATACATAATGAAGATGTGGCAATATTAACAGTTTATCAGCTGGTACTTGTAGGAGATGGGAAACATATAAGCAGAAATAGTACTGTGAATATAGAGATAGTTGAGTGTTACTTATAGGAAAATTCAAATAGATGAACAGGGAAACAGAGAGGGAGGCATGAGAAAGAGACAGAAAGAAAGTAGGGGATCGGAGGGAAGTGCTGGAAGTAGCTGGGGAGAAGAGGAGAGACAGACATGAAAAGAATCCCCAGAGAAAACTGAGCAAACAGTTAACTGTGACACAGATGAGCATGGGCTACAAAAAAACACCACCTTTGTATATATGATTTATATTTTACCTCATTTTTTGGCATTTGTTTTTTACTCAAAAGTATTTCATATTTCACCTGAAATAAGAAAAGTACAGTGAGAGTATTTATAGAATTTACTGAGCTTGCAGGAATATGATAGCCAGTGAGGAGAGAGGAAAATGAATCCAACAGTGGACCTGGAAGGACTTGCTTGTGGGAGTTACGTTTGTCTTGATACCAAATCCCCCACGTTATAGTGAGAAACAACAGATATAAAGTTTATACATGATGGAACATTGTTGAACACTGAGTACTAAAATCTAAGACAGACCGAGGATTGTTTCCCTGTTCTTCTTGCAGATGATTCTTCATGAAGCTTTACTTTTTACTATGTTATTACCACTTAGATAGTCACAATACCAAATAGATATAACATCCAGACAATGGCAAATACACAAAGAAACATTTCTAAAACTGAGGTAGATGCACTTATAGAGTCTTCATACTTTCCACAGTGTTGCTGTGATATGGCTGACACAAGCAGCTATAAATTTGAATGAATGTATTTGATTTTTCAAGGGATATATTTGAATATATGCTGGTATCCATGATGCCACAGCAATAAAGAATGAAATATCGTCATTCAAATCTATAAATGTCAATTTCCTTATGTCCCTTTATTTCATCTGTTTGGTTTCATTCTTTCTGTGGTGAGAAGAGCTAATATAAAATCTACCATCATCGTGAAGTTTAAGTGTACCATACTATTTTATCAACTGTTACCAAGGCATTTAACAAACACAGTTCCACAATTTATCAACATTCTGTTTCTATCCATGAAAAATATTTCCCTACTTCCACACCTGCCATTCTATGGAAGCCTCCCTTCTGTTGTCTTGGGGTTTTTATTTGATTTTAGATGCCTTGTATGAATGAAATCATGTAGTGCTTGGTTTTATGTAACTGAGTTACATTGTCAGATTTTCTTCATTTTAACAATGAATGGATATCTCATGTTTTCTGCATCTGTCAGTGGACATGAGCAGCTTTTGGGCTGTTTTCCTATCCATGCTAATGTAAATAATGGTAAAATGAGCATGAAAATACAATCATTTCTCCAATATCCTGTGATTTCAATTCTTTTGGCTATATTCCCAAATAGCTAGTCATATGAGATTTCTTTTGTAAATTATAGGTGAACGTCAGTGCTGTTCAGTATAGTGGCTATGCTCCCAACAATATACAAAACCTACGTAATGATTTTGAAACTGATACTTTGTCAACAGTTTCAGAAATGATGCTGTGATGCAGTAGCTAATTTTAACTTTGATCTTCATTTTCTTGAGGATTTTTGGTATATATGGACTATTTGTATTTGTTCATAGAAAATGTTGCTTCATGAATGTGTTAGCTTCTGGATTTCATATCCTCTTCATTATTTTGTTTTGTTTAGGCTCTATACTATTTTAATTATGGTAACTTTGTAATAAACTTTTGAAAGAAGGAGGCATAACATCTAAGCTCAATTTTTCCTAAATATTATAATTGCTGTTTGGGGACCTTTTTGTTAATATATTTTATGTTTTTGTGAAAAATTGCACTGGGGTTGTGCATTGAAACTATGTATGTAGCTTTGAGTAGCTGGGTTTCTGCATTATGTGTGTCCGGCTTCTCCAAGTGAAAAACCCACTGCATTTTTTTTATTGTCATCTCCCTCTGCTGAGCTAAGTGCTGGCAAATGGCAACCATACTAGTTGTGAGTGTTTCTGTTTTCCAGCTAGTGAAATGTATCAGCTTCTCCTCCTACTCATGACTGGTCCCACAATATAGACTGCCCAATGCTTCATACACAGTAGCTGGCATCTCAAGCAAAGGCTTGAGACCGTCAGCCATATTACTTACTCTCTCTGTCCTGTGGAGGAAATCTAAGGTCATAGCAGAGCTAGCTCTGCTGTATCCTCTGCCAAAGGCTCATGTGGCCAGGGACGAGATTGACAAAGTGATCTCAGTTCTTTCCATTTAGGTGTTCTGGGCTCTTTTGTGGTCCTAACCGTTGAGTTTCAGTGAATGTATGAAAACTATGCACTCCTACCTTATTTATCCTGTATATGATACCTCTCTTCCTCTTTTTTTAGTTTACAAATCAGTATTTCTTTCAACAGCTTATTCTGAAAATAATCAGTAATTAGATTTTGTTCATTGAAAATTGTGAGTATATAGTTATATAATATTATATAACTATAATTATATGATTGCTTAGACACAGAGGATATCTTTGAAGAGAACACCTTTATGTCCTGTTTCCTATCACTTTCCTGTGTGTTGGCATTCTGGTTTCTCTATACTCACTTGTGGACTCCATTTTCATACTCCACATTTTTCCTACCACTTTTTACTAATAGTAAGTGTTACAATAGTACCATCTGTTCCATTAAAATAAACCATTCTTATGTGTTACATTTGTCTCTACCTGTTCATCAGTTTTATAAGATGCAAAGGGAATTTGCATAATCAGAAACAAATTTCCTTTTATTTTAAACTACAGGAAAATATCTCAAACAATAAAAGCATATCTTTCAAAATAAAATTTTCCAGAAAGTATTCACTGTTCCAATGAAAGTATTACAGAGAGTGTGAGAGTGAGTTTCTAACTGAATTTCCTATGTATAGTCTGAAAATTTAAACTTCATGTTCCCAGGAGAAAGATTACATAATGTTCTCAGAGTATATAATTGGTGGATAGTATTTTGAACTGGGAGTAAAGAAGGAGAATCAGTTTCTCCTGGCAATCAATGGAAGGCACTTCTGCAAAAGAAGTGGATGAGGAATGATAGAAGTTGCATCCTATCCACAAAGTGGTCTTCAGATGTTAGCGTGTCATTAGGAAAAGAAACAAATATCATTAAATTTGGGTTTCCCAAGGAAATTTCATAGACTACTTATATATCTGCCTAGTTAAAGAACTTCAGGATTCAAATAAAATTTCTGGAGTAAACATTATGCTTCAAACCTTATGTCAGGTGAAGTAAATCAGCAGTCTCAGTGTCCAGAAGACTAGGGTGGGAAAAGTACTGGAGTCTAGGGTTTCCAGGTTAACCAGGACAGCATAGGAGCATGGCTTCGAAAATACTCATATAAAATAAAATGAAACAAAATCGTTATGAAATATTCCTCAGAATTTCAAAAACTAATGATTAACTAATCAAATTAATCAACAACAATAATAAAATCTTTAGTTAGTGCTGCATTCAAATTTTTCAGATTCTACTTGAAAATATTGCTTAGTCCCGAGAGCATATTATAAATCTGCCAATTTAAGAAAGGTAATTCCAAAAGATTCCTCCACAGAATTTTAGTTCCTTTGTTCACCAGCACTGCCCTGTCTCTGTCTCTCCTCCATTACATTCGTGAACCAAAGAAAATTTTGCTGTGTGAGCATTTCTAAAGAACAAAATGAACACTAATTTAATTCCTCTTATTTAATACAGAGTGTTCATATAAAGAAATAGAAACCCACAAAGTGACAAACTGGATTTTCCCCTTGTAATCTTGGAATTTTACCTGAAAATTTCCAGGAAGCATCGGCAATCAGGTCATTGGGGGTGGTGGATCGGAGGATGAGAGTGCTGGAGCAGACTACTGGGAAGTGAGGGTGGTATTTCAGAGTCAGATGAAATCTCCCAGGAATCTGCAAGAATGACTCCTAGCAATAGCAGATATGTATTCTGTTCTGGCTATCTCTTGTGACAAGATCGATGACTGGCTTGATTGTCATCAGAGAGGAGTCCTCCAGCAGCTGATGGAAACAGATGCAAAACTGTGGCCAACACTGGACCGAGTTTGGGGAATCCTGCAGAAAAGGAGGAAAGGAAATTCTAGGAGCCAGGGGAGTCAGGGCACTATAAGAATTCTCACAAAATCAACTGGCCTGGACTCATGGGGCCTCAGAGAGAATGAACTGACAACCAGGGAGCCTGCATAGGACTGACCTGGGCATTCTGCCTGTGTGTTACTGGTCCTCTTATGTGACTTTTCTGACTCTTTTACAGGCCTTGGGACTCTACTCCCCATACTGGGTTACCTTGCCCAGGCTTCATGCATGGGGAGGTACTCAGTCTTGTGGCAATTTGATATGCCGTGATTTGTTGACATTCATGGGAGATCTGCCCTTTCCTGGACAGAGATGGTCAGGGAGTGGATTCAGAGTGGGGAGGACACAGGGAAGATGGAAGGGGGAGGAATTTGGAGTAAAAGAGGGAGGGGAAACTCCAGCCGAGAGTAAAACATGTTAATTTAAAAAAAAAAAAAAAAACAATTACTCAAAGTTCATAGTGAACAGCACAATTGATACTGTAAGTTAAGATGATGAGTTCACTTAAGGGCACTTGCATATGAATGGCAGTCTCACCTCAACCTTGCACCTCCCTAATTGCATGAACTAAACTCCCACATGCACATCTATAAAGAAGAAAATGGGGCTAAGACCCCATAAGGACTTTCTAAGACAGGCAACATTGACCCATAATGTCAAGAGGAGAATGTAGAAGATACACTGCTGTAGAAAGAGCATGGACAGTTGATAATCTAATATACTTGCCTATTTATAAACATTCACTTCTAAAATGTTGACATTATAGGGCTTTGAACTAGGAAAAAAACTCTACTTTAACCTATGATAAAATTGTAAAAAGTACCACATTCTTGAATGAATTAAGTGGAAAAAAAACGTAAGTGAAATTTTGTTGTGTGTAGCCTTTCATATTGGGATTTCCTTTCAGCCTTGAGTCCTTGATACTATGGATACTGGCACCAAAATTAGTAAATACTGTACCTTCCTGCATTGGTAATAGTATTTCTTGGTATGAAAGTGCCTGTTTTCTTAACATTTGCCTGTTGAAAGACAATACAAAGGTCTGGGAGGTAGCTCATCTGGTAAAGGCACCTGCCACCAAGACTCACTACATGAGTCAGAACTTAAGAACCCACATGGTGGAAAGGCAGAACTAAATCCTGAAAGTTGTCCTCTTATATTAACATGTTCCATGGTATGTGCCTATTTGAACATCTACATGGGCAGGAGTGCAAACACACACACACACACACACACACATACACACACACACACACACACACACATACACATACACGCATGTGTATACACAAAAGTTTATGAATTTAAAAATAAAATAAATTTTATTTGTGTTAATTAATATAAATTAGTCTGAAAAGGCAATATAAATATTTTCTAGTTAAGGTAAACGTAATGCAACACAATTGGAAGAATGCTTGCCTAACACAGCATGTATAAGGACCTTTGTTAAATCCCCAGGACAAGGATAGAAGGAAAAAAGGAAGGGAGGAAGAAAGAAGGGAGTGAGGGAGCAAATGTAAAGGATCCGCATCCTACCTTTCCAAAATTTTGCTTGGACTAATTAATAAGTGGTGTTGTTGATGGATTTTAAATGAAGAAATCTTACATATGGTAGCTCAAATAATGTCCCTATGGATGCATTGAAGTTTCTTCCTACTATGTAATGTATTATAATTTAACAGTTTATTATTTCAAAGTGAATGCAGACATACTTGCAATTATCACAGAGGTTGATGTTATCACCACAAGGAAATTAATGCTACTTATAAATGCTTATAAGTTTATGTTAATTATTTCCTCCCTCCCAACCTTTCCACATAACCCTCCTCACTCTCCTTCAGATTCATGGCTTCACTTTTACTTGATTCCATGTGCAATCAATTATTATTAATTGATTTAATAGATATACATATATTAATAATTAAACAACTCAGTCTATACAATGTTACTTGCATGTATGTTTTCAGGACTGACCATTTGGCACTGGACAACCAATTGGTGAGCTCTTCTCTGGAGAATAGCGACTCTGCTGCTCTTAGCTTTCCCAGTTGCCTATCGTTCTGTGTGTGGCACTGAGGCCTTGTGGGATTCCCCGGTCCACTGGGGATTCTAGATACAGAGAGAAAAGATAACTAATCTACTTTTTTTTTCAAGGACTTGTCACTGAAGACTATAGCAAACTCATTAAATGTGAGAATATTTTTTTCTATTTGCTATATTGTCTCTACTTTCTATATTAAACAAACATACAGCAGAAGATAGCAAAAGATTGCTGCAAATGTCACATATTTGCTTTGTAACTCAAAATCATCTATGAAAGCCAGGCCACTACACAGTTTATTAGTTGCTGTGAAGTGTCTGTGAAATAATGCACCAAAATTGAGAAATTGACAGCATTTATCCATGACTCTGTGTACAGTTGTGTTGCAAAATCCCACCCACAAAACACTTGCACTTAAGGCTCAGGAAACATTGTCAAAGAGGAGGCAAAAAGATTGTAAAAGCCTGAAGATCAGAAAGGGTGTTATGAGATCGTGTCTGTTATTAGTGTCAGAAGTTTCATCCATAAAGTCTCTGCAACTTGACTGCCTAAATGTGAGCTGAACAAGGACGACACCAGTGGACATGCCAAAGTATGAGCGGGCACCAACGCTACCCAAAGAGCTACAGACAACTACGGAATGCTGAGAGTGGGAGAAATAATCTTCCCCATGGAAGAGCACACCAATAGTCAGTCTAATACCAAATAGTCAACCCTGAAAACATACACAAAGTAATATTACACATACTGGGAAAGTTATATTAATGACTATATAAGCATACCCTTATACACATATGCATGCAATAATAATTAATGGTATAGAGGCCATGAATTTGAAGGAAAGCAGGGAGAGGTACATGGAAATGGAAGGCGGGATTGTATTTGTATCTTAATTTTTTTAAAAAAATGTATAAGAAAGTAGGTAAGGAAAGTGTAATATGAATTGCTAAAAGGTCTTATTAATTAAAAAAAAAAACAGAGCTAGATATTGGAGTGAAGCTGAAGGATCAGAGAGACAAAAGAAACCACACCCAACCTCACCTTGCCAACTCCTCAGCCAATCCTGTTTCCACGAATCCTCAAACTGAAAGCCTCTGAGTCTTCACCCCTGAGGGCCTCAGGTGAACTGCTTAAAAGCATCTAGTTCCTGGTCCTCATGCCTTATATACCTTTCTGCTTCCTGCCATCACTTCCTGGGATTAAAAGCGTGTGTCCTTCCCAAGCAAAGAAATGAGATCTCAAGTGCTTGGATTAAAGCCACTATACCTGGCTCTGTTCCCAGTGTGGCCTCGAACTCACAGAGATCTAGGCAGGCCTCTGCCTCCTGAGTGATAGGCTTAAAGGCGTGTGTGCCACCATTGCCTGTTCTCTGTGTCTCGTCTAGTGGCTGTTCTGTTCTCTAATCCCCAGGAAAGCTTTATTAGGGTTCACAAAATATCACCCACAGGAAAGAGGCTCTCCTCTTCTCAGTGGGCCTTATTTAAGTGGTGTTGATCAGCACTACAACTTTCTGTAGATCCTGCTGGTGTTGGCAAGGCAACCTGTCTGCTGCTTGTAGGGGTGTGTCTTGCACTGCTGTCTCTCACTGTACCAGAAAGGAGGTCCAAGAGACAGTGTGGAAACTTCCAACATCCACTCAGACCTTGGTTTCCAAATTTTGCACTTCTGAAAATGTTAATAGAATGAATCATTTGAATATTTAAGAGTCAAGGAGTTGTAAGCATTGTGCTTGAATGAGAGGTCTGTAGAGTCATACTGTAGTGCACAGCAAAAGTCTCTAGAAAGAACTCAGAGGTATTGACAGATGATAATGTAATTCCATATGCTTCAGTGATTTACCTACCTTCTTTCCAATAGAGATTCTACATGAAAGTTCACTGCTGCTAAAGAGTCAGTCACAGTTTCTTATTGAAACCAAAGACAATAAAATCAAAGGCTTAGTGGATGTTGCTTTATCAATTAGGAAAATGTCTACATTTGCATAGTTTGAAAGAAATTGAAACTTTCTCTCTTTGGTTTTTAGACCATGATATTGCCTATTTGGTCCTGCTGTTCTATTTTCTTGAGGCTTTTCATTTTTTATGTGTCTTAAGAAAAATACTTGATTAAAGGTTATATAATGCTTATTAATTTTGTTCAGTTTGAAGTTCATTCAAATTAAGTGAAACTTTTTAAATATTGTGCTGAGCATTAGAGATCAGTCAGATCTATGGTTTGCTGGCAGCTTTCATTCTTTCTTTTTGTTCTTTACATCTTCATCCCCATTCTGTCCCCTCCAATTCCATCCCTAGTTCCCCAAAAATCTTGTCCCTTAATGTCATGTGTGTCTCTCTTTATCTCTTTCTGTCTCTCATATCTCACCACTTCCGCGTGAGCTGTCTATAAATTTCTGGGTGTGGGACCATTTCCTGGATATACCCCAATAGGGTCCAAATATAAAGGACTACCCCTCTCCCAGAAGCCATCACCTCTCTCTCCACAGAGTCCATCAACAGTAGATACTTATGAATTGCTTTCCTTTTGATGACAGAATGTTACTGGCTTGATCTTCTGCAGGGTTTGTGCCGTCAACCACAGCCGCAGTGAGGTCACGAGTGCCGTGGTTCTGTTATGTCCAGAGGACAGTGTTTGTCTTTGGTAGGCCCCCTACTGCCAGCACTTGCAATCTTTCATATTTGCTTTATTGAAATTCATATTAATAGAAAATGAGGCAGTTCTCATGTTTGCTGTCTCTAACTTTGAAAGCTGAAACCAAATATATATGTTTAAGGTATTAATTTTTGTGCTTAATCTTTACTGTTCTGTTAGGATTACTTTTACACATTCTTATTGATACCACTGCAAAAAAGAAAGTGAGACTTTGGGTACTGAGAAATACCAGCAAATGTTCCAGGCTTCAGTTGGCTTTATTACCTGTATACTGCTCGCGCTAGCTCCTTCATACACAGATGATGAATGCTGAAACACTTGGCGATACTCATCACTCAGACTGATGCTTATGCATTGTACCAGTTGTCACACTGCCACCTAAAAGTATATTCAATTCTTATGTCAAGAAAAAACATGAATAAATGAATTGATTCCTACTCCTCACAGGCAGGTAATGCAGCATATGCCAGTGATTATGTCTCACTCTGGAAAGTAACAAGCATGACAGCAAAGACAAACAGGTGCCTTACTATTGCAAAATAACTCAAAGTCAGCAGTGCACAGTTGTCCTGGCAGCCAACCTCAGTGCCACTTGCTCCCTCTCACTCATCGCTTTACACCCTTGTTGCTGTTGCCAAAATTATCTCGAGTTCCTCAGTCCTCCGGATGCTTCAGCTGACTTCTTTCCGAATAGAGAGACATAGAGAGAAAACATAAAATGGCCAGGAAACAAACTGTTAATCTTTCTTTAGGAACAATTGTGCAAACATAGTCCAGCAACACTTCTTCTGTCCTGTTGTTCTTATCAAGCTTCAAGTTGAGACATGAGGCATAGACACAGCTATCACCTGCAGTTATGATTCCACAGAACTCAGGAAAACAATCATATTGAATTGTTACTTCTGTACCAAATGCAAAAATAAATGTTTAGACAGGTAAAAATTAAACCAACAACCAGGAAAGAAAATATCAGTGAGACCCAAGTATTTGATGAATTATAGCACCGTCTAGACTGAGTTTATAGGACAGAATTCAATCAGCACTGGATTTCAATGCAATAATTTTATTTAATTGAACTTCTGGAAAAGGGGGAAAAGAAGGCATTAAATTAGGCTAGCATGTAAATGACACATATAGCTGGAAAGTGTACAAATAGCATGATCACAGGCAAATCTGTCTAATTTGTCTGGAAAATTTGACATGATTAAGACAAACATGGGACATGGGTGTCTGAACAGAACAGAGGCAAGAAAGAGCACATTAAAATAGATGAAGAAAGTTGAGAAGTTCAGTTGGCTTTATGATAATATATCTGAGTACAGCTGCTCATTGGGAATAACTGGATATTTGGGGTAGGAGAATGACAAGGAAGAGATATTTACCCTAAGACATTTCCAGTATATTTTCTTACATGAGGCTTAACACATGTACACCTACCATTATATGTTCTCTATCATCTTAACTCTGTCTATCCTAAGTTTAGTTGTTGAGCAGAGCAATGTTTGCATTTGGTTTTGAGGGCTTTACATTAAAAAATATGTTTCTGATGCCTTGCCTAAGACGTAAGCTGTGCCCAGCTTGACCCTCTGTACTTGCCCTTCTGATCTGCTTACTCATACTGAGCTAACATGCTGAGCAGTTGAACAGAAAACTGAATGCACTTCTAATTACCTGTCCTTTTTATTTATTCTTCTAAGAGATAGCTTGTCTGCTGGCTCCCTGCAGGTCTTTTCTATAATGATTAAGAATTTTCAAGAGAAGTTGGTTTATGTTAAAAGTTCAATATGGCATAAGTATTTTTCTTCATCTTCTGAGATAAAATAATTCCATCTTGGTTGGGTATTATATTACACAGTGTCTCATTGAAGAGCCAGAAAATTAATGAGTTTGAAGGTAGCTAAGCTGTATTTTCAAACAGTGAATGAAATGAAGTACACATGCAGAGCTTATTTTCTGCCCCAAAGGCACTAGAATAGGATCCCATATTGGTCTACAAGAAATAATAACACCTTACAATGCCCTCAGGATAGCAAAGATCACTACCACCAAGGCATGGGGGAGCCTGACTTCATCAGGATTCCAACATAGAACATACTTAAATCTGACATCTTAGGTTGCTGTCCTACTGGAAATGATAAACCAAAATTGTTTCTGTAGAGTGGTTCCTGTGACAACCTACTGTAGAATAGACTACCCAGCACGTGCAGAGCAAGAAGAATAAAATCATCAATGACTAAACTTAACAAGAACTACTTACCCTAATACTGTGCTTTTCATCAATAAAACATTTTTAGACATTTCATGTTTTTGGAAGCAATATATTTAACAAGTTTCTAATGAGAAAGTTCTCTTAAATATAGCAATACTTCTAGCTATTTTTCTGATCTAGGGGATTGTTTAAGATTTTCAAATTAATAAATTTAAGATGAAGTACCCCAAATCTGTAATTTTTCATTATTGTAAATATGTGCTTCTAAACATTTCTAAAACTATTTGTTAACTATAACTTTGCTGGAGTATGAGGAATATTTTTGTAGTTTTAATTATGTTCATAGTATTTATTTTTTTCTGAAATTTTATTGACAATAATCAATAAAATTTAGTACCATGATTGTTCTGGAATAATCTTTTTGTACACTATGAAGATGTGTCACTTTGATTAGTTTAATAAAAAGCTGCATGGTCAATAGCTAGGCAGGATTTCTGTGCAGAGAGGACAGTGGGAAAAAGGCAGAGATGCGAGGAGATGCAGAGCAAACAGGAAGGACACTATAGAAGTGAGGTTATAAAGCCATGAGGCAGAAAGCAAATTAATAGAAATGGGTTAAATGAAGTTATAAGAGCTAGTCAGGAACTAGCCCAAGCTATTGGCCAAGCTTTCATAATTAATAATAAGTCTCCATGTCATTTTTTTGTGAGCTAGAGCCCCTAAGAAAAATCCATCTACATGTGATGATATTTTATGATTGAAAATTACATTCGTTTCTTCTTTTGAAGTATTTTATTAGTTCTTCAAGTTTCTGGACAATGGTTCTAGTTCTGAAAATGGCATGGTAGGCATTCCATTTGCCTTGCTATCAGTTGACTTCCTTCGACATTCCCTGCAGCACCTCCTTCCTTTGAAATCTCTGAAACCACTGATCTTTCCACTGGCTCATAGTTTGTCTTCATGAAAACATTGCCTGTCTGAAAGTGCACAGTAGGCCTCCATTTGCCTTACTCACTTAGCATCAACCATTCAAGATCCCTGTAGGTTACTCAAGGTTCTTTGATGGTAACTAACAAACAAACAAACAAACAAACATAACTCTAACATCAAAGGGGATAAGACATAGTGCAATCCAGAGCAAAACATGTGACTCCAGCACATGAACACAGATTCAGGTTGCTGTAATTTCCATGTGCCAACATTGTAACAAGTTCCTGAAGTTTGTTTAGTAACTAAACAACAAAAAAACATGAAGATGTCTTTTCAAAGACTTGATGGAAATATCAGGTAGATGAAATGCAGAAACAAGGTGCTATCTCACCTTAGACCTCAAATACTACCTGAAAAACAATCTAAGATTTCTGGTTGGTAGAAACTAATGTTCCAAAAGTACAATGAAAAGGACTTACCTGATAGTCACAAAAAAATAAAAAAATGTTAGGTCATGTACAGAGGAAGGTAATGAAGGGCTGGATAAAGATTGCCCTGATAACTAGGTATAGTGGGTGGCTGTTTGAGCCATGCCCTGAAGCACCACCCCTAGAGAGGTATTAGGAGGCTGTTACACCTGCCTATGACCTTGAGGTACATGCCCCTGGGGCGTGGTCGCTGGGGGACCCTTAAGACCTGGGATGCAAGTATGCATGCTCTTTTTGATATCTTGTGGTTTTGGATGCTGGTACAGACCAGGGCAGAGCTTGCCAGAGAACCGTCACCCTTCCAGGATCCTGCGATTAATTCCTTTATTCTGTCTTGTGAGTTAACCCCCAAATAAATCCATTTGATCATTAAGCAGGCTCCGTGGTTTGGTAGCGATATAATCCTATTACTAGGCTCTGGACTTGGAGTGTTCCAAACTTTGAACACCCGCTGATGTTAATCAGCCTTGTAGAATGTTCAGTGTATGGTGAGGTTGTTTTCTGGAACTTTAATTTGTGGCTTCATAATTATTTATTATTATTATTATTATTATTATTATTATTATTATTATGACTAAATAGTGTTCCAATGATTTTTATCTGCACTAGCTAATCTGTTTACCAACCAGACATCTTGGTTTCTTCTGTGTTTTACGGTTCTGAATAAAATGTATGTATTAAAGCATGGGCTTCTGTGTATATATAAATTTGAAATCATGCTTAAAAAAAAAAAGCAAGAAGTTCATTTGCTGTCTTGTGTTGCCAACTCTAGTTTCCTTAAAAGAAACTCTGACTGTTATTCAAAATAGCTCTCACCAACAAAAAATGAGAATTCCTTGGTCTTCTCACCAGGACTGTTGTCCTGAATCTTAGCCATTGTGGAGTAGTAGTGTAATTGCCATTTTTAATTTCTGTTCTGTAATTATAAGGTGTGATAACTATCCTGAGAATCTTCTATCTATATGTCCTTCCAGATTAGATTTCTATTGATCAATTGCCTATTTTTACTTAAGGAGATAGTTCAGTTTTAAGGATTCTTTATGTCAATGATTCAAAATAATTTTAAATAGAAATACTAGAAATATTTTGCAGAAACATTTATAATCTGTGACCTGTCATTCCATTATCATAATTGTGCTTTCTATTAAAAAATAAATAATAATGAACAAATACTATATTTTTTTTCCTTTTTTGGATCATGCATTTGATATAATAACAAAAAGGTCACAGTACCCTGCTCTCCTAGATTTTGTTCTCACTATTATAGCTCTCTGTTTTAAATACAAATAACTTCCTCCATGTTAACTTTTGGAAAGTACGTAAAACTTGAATCCATATTTTTTTTAGTTTTATTTGCGTGTGATATCCCATTTGTCTTGAACCATATTTTCAGAAGGCCATGCCTTTACCACTAAATTGCTTTGCATCTATTTCAACAATTAATTGACTATATTCTGTTGTTATATTTTTAAATTTTGTTACACCCATCTATGTGTGCCCACAATTTCTCCAACACTAAATGTTTCCTTGCATAGTTTTGCAGTGTTAAAGATAGGAATTCACAAATGCTGAGCATGTATTTTATACTGAGCCAGAACCCAGATACTTTTTTAAATTCAAAGTATTTCTATCAGTATAAATGTATGATATATGGTGTTGGATTTCATGAAGATTATTTGTTTCAAGTATAGTGTGTATTATGATGACATTCACCATACTCCACTTCATTCTATTGTCCCCCTATCCAGCCTCCCCATCACGTTAGTCTCATTCTTGCTACTGAGTTTCTTCTGTTCTCATATCCTAAGTGTTTGTAGATGTATATATGTATATGTTGGGTGATTATGTATATATCAATATGAATGAACATATGTATGCATTTATGTATATGTGGCTGTATGTGTATATACTATTTTATTTTTCATATAAAATTTTCTGATCATGAGTTCACCTCCCTCAATTCCTCCTGGATATTCTCCATCTCCCCACGCATCTAACTCAATTTCTTCTTTCTCTCTTTAGAAAACAAACAGGCAAATAAGAAGAAAACAGACCATAATGAAACCCCCTCCACAAAAAAAAAAAGAAAGAAAAAGTAGGAGAAACACAAACACACAGACATGCACAAACTATCTCATAAAACAACAAAATTGGAAACCATAATACACAAATAAAAGACCCATGAGGTAAAAAATGCCCAAACAAAACAATATAAGGCAAAATTCTCCCAGAATTTCAAATGATTGCAAGATCCAGAGTTTGAGGGCCACAGGAACGAAACTTTTTCTGGACACTATATGCGTGGACTCAAGCAGCTGAGGTTGTCTGCACAAGATGGTCACAAAGTCAATCAGTCAACATTCTAGCACTGATTATGAGAGGCTCAAGAATTCCTACCCATATCTGAGGAGCTATTTACAATTGATGGCTTTGAGGGAAGGAAAGCTGGATTTCTTTAAACATGTGGTCCCTCATACACTGACCAGATCCACTGGATGACTCTGCACCCAGGTGTATATAGACAATACAAATCAGACATTGAAGGTGTGAAAATGTGAGATGTGAAAATGGTGGATGGACGTGGAAGAGTGGGGAGTGAATATGATGAAATCCATTACACGCCTTTATTAAATTATCAAAGGATTAATAAATTAATATATTTTTAAGATTTTTTGATGTGTACGTACATATACACATGTGTGCTGGCATCCGTAGGTGGCAGAAGAGAAAACTATGTCTTCTAGACCCGAGTTACATGCAGTTGGAGGTGAGCCACCATGATAATAGGACTCATAATCTTTGCTGGAGTCATAAGCACTGTTAAATGCGAGTCACTGCTCAGTCCATTAAAAACTTTACAGTAAGTCTTAAAATAATATATAGCTAGTCCATAAAACTATGTCTCTTCCTTTTCTGTTTTCAAACAGTGTAGTGATATATTGTGTACCCTAATAAAACTTGCCTGAGGATCAGAGGACAGAACCAGCCACTAGATTAGACAGAGAGGTCAGATAGTGGTGACACACACCCTTAATCCTATCACTCGCGAGGCAGAGATCTATCTGGATCTCGGTGAGTTCAAGGCCACACTGGAAACAGAGCCAGGCAGTGGTGGCACACACCTTTAATCCCAGTACTGGGAAGCAAGGACGCCTTTAATCCCAGGAAGTGAAGGCAGGGCAAAGAAAAGTATATAAGGCATGAGGAAACAGGAGCTAAGGCAGTTCAGCTGAGAGCCTTTCGGGTGAGAACTAAGAGGCTTTCAGTTTGAGGAAACAGGATTGGCTGAGGAGTTGGCAAGGTGAGATTGGCTGTGGCTTGCTCTGCTTCTCTGATCTTTCAGCTTTCACCCTGATATCTGACTCTGGGTTTTTGTTATTAAAAAACCATCTAAGATTCAAACAACAAAACTGAATAAAGTGTCTAAAATATTGATGGAAATTCATTTTGTTGTAACAACATTGTGACACTGTGATTTTGAGTGTTGTAACCAAGTTTCTTCATATTCTTCCAATATGAATAAGATCTTCTTATTCTTCCAATTCCAATAGCATACAGAAAAGAAATTTTCTAGTTACTTGTTGAATTCTCAGTTTATGATTACCTCTATATTATTTCTGAAACATTGATGTGAATCTCTCTATGCATTTGACACAATAATGTCTATTAATTTTCCCTGTAATAATTGAAATTTGACTTGTCACTTTAGGCATAATCTATGAAAAAATGGAGAACACACACAAAAAAAGACAGATACATGTTGTTCTGGCTAATTTCATGTCAACTTGACAAAATTTAGAGTCCTCTGAGAGGAGGAAAGCTTAGTGGAGAAAATGCCTCCAAAAGATTGGGCTACAGGCAAGCCTGTGAGGAATTTTTTTTAAACATTAATTGATGGGGAGGGCTTGGCCAATGCTTAACTAACCAAAGGAAACAAGCCACTAAGCATCACTTCTCCATTGCCTCTGACTCAGCTCCTGCCACCAGGTCCCTGCCTTGTTTGTGTTCTTGTCCTGGTTTTCTTTAATGATGAACAGTGATTTTGATGTGTAAGCCAGATATACCTCTTTCCCTTCCAAGTTGCTTTTGGTCATAGTATTAATCACAGAAAGGGTAACCCTGTGTAGGACACCTATCAAGTAGATAGTTCTCTTTTTTCTTCATTTTACTATTTTATCATTAGAGAAGTATATAAAATGTATTTTTTTAACCATATTTCCCCCCTTCTCCCAAATCTTCCGCTTTTCCTTTCCCACTCAACTTCATATTCTTTCCCTACCTTAACAAACAGAAATATA
>CABHPP010144639.1:15870-42225 GCA_902168425.1 Peromyscus attwateri | reverse complement strand
TCTCCTTTACATTTCTAGGACTCTGGATTAATGATTCCAATGTATTTGGGATCACGTTGTGAATTCAATGATTCAGGCAAAGGCAAAACACGCAATGGTAATGCTTTTATCTGGTAACTTTTTTTTTAAACTGCAGCTTGGACAGACTGTATTACAGAAATGCATTAAGCATACCAAAATAAAAAAAAAACTGATTGGCCTTTGGGAGTTACATCCACGAGTTTGCTTTAAGTTGTGTGAGTAAACATTATTATCCTTGAATTGAACAGTGAAAACTATCTTCTGTTCTAAACAAAGCCCACACTCTATGTGGACCTCCAAAGCTTACAACCATTGTTGACTTGAACAACAGTATCACAAGCATTTAAAAAGCCTAATAAACCATCTGTCCATCCACTTTTACACAAATTGGGAAACAGGAAACAGTGAATGCAGAAAGCTGAAAATGAGAATTCCTAACTGCAAATGAATCTTGTAAATCCTGTTCCACAGAATAAAATATTGTGAAAACCCCAAAGCCAAGGGGCTACCAATTCATCAATCTGGAAGAAGAGTCATATAATTTTATAAATGAATCATCTAGTCCTTAAGATCACCTGGAGTCTAATTTTTTCATTTTGCTGATTGAGATCTGAAGTCCAGAGAAGGTAAGTTGCCTAACCAATATACCCAGCTTAATTGGAACAAAGTCAGGATTCATACTCGGACCTGTCTATAAAGCTACTCAACATCAGAATTCTTTGACATCTCAGCTCTGCCTCAGTACACATGATCTGTGAATCTTAGGTGATTCTGTGAGCTTAGGTATTGATGTCAGAAGCCATTTCACCCCAATATGTTCAAGGATTTCTGTTGTGTAACCTGCATCTCTCAGTCGGGGATCATCTGCATGATCTCAGTCACTTCTGGCCCTGGCTCTGGAACTCTGATCCAACCAAACACATTCATCCTCAGAGGTGCCAAAGGCTGTGCCTGATTAAAAGAGTTATGAAATCTCTATTGTCAAGAAAATTACAACATTATTGGTGAGGTAAAATATGAGGCATGAAATGATAATTCAACAGTGATAATCAAGGACTCAACAGTAATTTCCAAATGTTAAGTAGGAAAATGGTGCACATAAATTAAGGAAAGACTTCTTAAAGGCCACAACAACAAAAAGGAGATCTATCATTTGGAGCGCTGTGCATAGGAGAGAAGTAAAGCAAAATGCTTGGACAGAAGCTCTAAGAAGAAAACAGGCATGCCAAGAGTAAGGAAAAGTTAGATCAGGGAAGTAAAACAGGAAATCTGAGAAGCAAGAGCAAGCTAGGACCAAATGCAGGATAGAACCATTGGTAGAGGACCTAGATTTCAACCTGAGACAGAGTTTCCTAGGAAGTCATTGTGGGTGGACTGGGCAGGGAAGAAAGGAGGGTGGAGAAAGAGGTAAAAAGATCAGCAGGCCATAACCTTGTTGGGTATATTGGACATCAGTGCCACTTAGGAAAACTTGGGTTTGGTGAGTAGACATAGGAAACAATGAAAAAGTAAGAAGTCCAAGGTAATTTTATGATTGTGGCATGAGTCAGTAAGAGTCACATGTGCCCCAGGTCCTTAACAGCACTCATAGGAACAGCCTGCAAATTGCTGGATAAGAAAGCAAGATATCTTGCCAAGGGAGATCCTCCACATCGTATTCTCTTTCCACAAAACTGTAGTTTGATACTCAGAAGATAAAGAGCCCTAACCCAGGCCCTGACCATAGACCCTATCCTGATACTGTTATGGTCAACTTATTATTTCTATTTCAGCCATATTGATGTAAATGTTCTTTATGGTGAAGAATATGTTACAATAGGAAATAAATAATAAGTAGTTATTAATATACATAAAATGTTGCTAGACAAAAAGAATATAGAAATGCCTATACCTTTCAGAAATATCTTATAATCTACTTGGAGAAAAAGAGGCCAATACACCTAACATAGGAAATATAATCCATGGACAGGGAGAGCAACATTGTGCACAGCAAAATGAAATAATATAGAAATTGTTAGGGATATAGCCGAATAAGCTGGAAAAGATCTGTTCTTTAGAGTCATCATTCAACAGATTTTAGTGAACTTTGCACAGTGTTTTGGATACTAAAGACAAAGCAATAAAACAAACAGTTCCTGTTCTCACTGAGACTCAAAAGGAGTCATGTGTTGAAGACTATATGAAATGCCGAGGACATCTAGAATGAAAGAAACTGGGGAAAGAGTGAAGGAATGAAGCAGGGGAGATAATAAAGCCGTACGAATAGAAGGACTTTTGAGGTCAAGTTAAAGGAAGGCCATTGGGAGATTAGTCCCTCTGGCATTCTGAATTTGAAGGAGAGATGGAACCTGGAAAAGCAGATGCAAGCCTGCATGATAACACGGGCAGGAGATAAGTAGACAAGGTTGCTGGCAAGGTTAGCAAAGAAGATGGAAATGCTAAGACTAAACAGTGGGTAGGTGGTGTTGGTCATAGAAAATCTATAGCATCATATGCAGCAGAAAGGTCGAAGAGATAAGCATTAAGAAAAGGCCAATCTGGTTAACAACAAAGATGTCATGTGTGACGTTAAAGAGAAATGTCTCTGAACGCAATGAATGCTCACTGAAATAACCAGCACGATTCAAAATGTACAAAGCATGTATGAATTTTATTTACCTTTAAAGCTATTGTATTTATGGACACTATTGAATTTTTAGACCCATTTAAGTTTTCTTATCTGTGTCTAATTTTTGTCTCCATATTAAAGGAAAAATAAATATCTTCAAAATTTATCTGATTTACTTTTATGGACCAAAACTCAGTCACATAAATGACTCCCAGAAAGTTCACGCTTCTCTTGGAATATGGCAGTAACCTAACAGCTTCATTACCTGTTATGCCTCAACCAGGTAGCCAGTAAGCATGATGGCCTTGGACTCATCATATGTTCTCACTGAACTCCAGGTTTGCACTAGTGAAAAGGAGAAATCTCAGATCTGCAGTGTAGAAGCAGAAGGAAGCCTTTCTACGAAGAAAAAAACAAAAGCGTCCTGTGAGTGTGCAGGAACAGCCACCATGACCTCAAGTGGTACTTTTGCCATCTGGAAGAGGACAGCTCAGTCGAACCAGATGCTCTTTTGTTTATCACACTGCAAGACAATTAAGGAGTATTTTTTTCTTCCCTGGAAATAGATTTGAAAATTTGGCAGGCAAAGTAGAGAGAGAAACCTGAAGCCATCGATTTGAAGTGATGTAGCCTTGAGCTTCCAAGGATAAGAAAGCCAGACTTTGGCCAAATTTGTGTCCATACATGTATGTGCATGCCTTCTCCTGATTGTATTATGTTGGTGAATAGGATATGTTAATTTGTTAGGTGTTATTGAAAGATGGAATGCTATTATCACTCTCTCTTAGTTGGAATATACTTCATGTGGGGGTCTGCTGGGAGCACCTAATCTCTTGTGGTGATTTGGAAAGCTGCATTAAATTCATTGAAGGAAAAATATGTGAAAATTATTCTAAAAATAATCATGAAATTTACTTTGTTTAATTTGCTGGCCTAAAAGCTCCTCAAGTCAGTAGTGACCACAGATTCCTAGCATTAATGAACAATTACCATATCGCTGAAATTAACACCATATTTAGCCTTAGAAGTCTTGTTATTGGTGCTGTGAGGGGCCAAAAATACCAGTAGCCTAGGAAGCATAAAATATATTCTTTGTTGATGAACTATCTTTAGTTGAGATTTAGCTATTCCACACTGTAATACAAGAGAATGGGTCTATCATTGTTACCTTCTGGCCTAGAGTTAGAAGCATTTCATACTGTGGTTCATCCTGTGCCTTTTGTCAAGGATAAATGTCATGTTTTTCCTTAAAAAACAAAGAAGGCTTACATAGTCTCACCTCATGCCTAGCCTTTCCAGTAATTATCTGTTGCTTGGAATCAGTGTCAGCCAACTAAGTTCAGGTGGGGGGAAATGTTTGATCTACAGTGGTGTGATTTGGAAGACTGTGTACATAGAAGGTACGACTATGCACATACAGAGAACATATTGATCTAATTTGACTGCCAGTGATTTAATTAATGTTTTTCAAGCACTTTGAACATGAAAAGCACTATCTGAAAGCTGAGAGCTATTACTCATAATCATTTTTCCTAGAATTAACGTACAAATGTGATATTCTTATGGTATCTTTGAGAGACAGGCTCTGTTTTAATAAATTCTTTGGACCAAGCTTTAGGAAACTCTCATTAAAACTTCAAGACTCTAGTTTCTGAAAGTCAAGCTTCAAGCTGGTTGGGTATCATCCATCAGTAGATTCTGAAGCACACATGCTAAATAAACAACAGTGACAGCTTGGGGAAGTATACACACCTGTTTATTCAGAAGATGCTAACAAGGGCAAGCTTAAAATAAGAACACACACCACAACCTGATTTTCAAGCTTTTGTACATACACACAACCTAAAATTTCCCATATTATCATCTAGTTTTTTTTTTCCTTCTAACTTTATTCTCTCTAAGAAATAACTACTAATGAGCATGATACCTTGGTGATAATCTAAAATGAAGGAAAAAGTGGAGATGTTTCTTAAGGCTTTGACAAGTAAACATGATATTTTCAGTTATTACTTTTTCTTCAAGTCAAGTATAAGGACAATTGGCAAAAGATGAAGACATTTTGAGCTGAAAAGAAATAACTTTGAAGAAGGACTTTTGACCAACACATAGCAGTTTTAGCAGTATTCTATCCGTGCTTACAAAGCAATGACAAGACATTTGTTCAACTTGCCAGTACCGTGGGACAGAATGTACTTTCCTATAGATTAGAAAAAGAGACTCAAAAAGATAGAGACTTTTACCAAAATTAAGGATGTATGGAAACCCTCTACTTTGGGTACATAGTGTGCTTCCCACAGAAGACATGAGTTAGTAAAAGAAAATCTCAGAGCTAAGCAATAGATAAATTCCTGTTATTGTTCAAAAGCCACAGAACAACATTGGCTATTACTCTTGCTGTTGGTTATCACAATAACTAGTTATTGGTAACTATTGCTGAAGATACAACATACTTTGGTTATGGGGCATAGAGGAACCAAGCTGCAACTGACCTGAAAACTTCCTCTCTTCTGGCTAGCTATCATGGTGCTAGAAGATTCTTTGCAGGCTACTAGGGGAGAAAGGTATTACCCACCAGTTAACTCTGAATGCTACAATGCCAGGCAAGATGTGTCCACTGATGTAATAGTAGCAAGAAGGAATGGTTGTAATGAACTGCTTTCTGATTGGATTTGAGGCCTGTTCCACAAGAAGGAATTTATGCCTGATAATATAAACTTGCTCATAAGCCCTAGGCAGGAACCTACTCCTGCTGTTTTGCTACATACATATGTTGTCAAATTCCCTTATAAATATTTCTGTTTGTATACGTAGATTGCTGTTGTTCTCAATCTTGACCACAGAAGCTTCTTTCTTTAGTAGTCACAGTTAAATACTGAGACTCATAACTGGTCAGAGTGCTAAGAATAAGTGACTATTGAGTGTTCAATGTTAAACAGAACATCTATATCATCCTCCCCAAGGCTTGGGGAGCATCCCAGAAGAGGAGGTGGAAAGAATGAGAAGGCTGGTGGATGGGAAGAGTGCTTGCTGGGAGACACTTCTATGTATGGCATGGCTATTGTACTCATGAACTTACTGTAGCCATTGTTACCTACACAAGACCTGGACACGATCTCTTCATATCATATCACCAGGCAGTGCTAATCAGTCTTGATTGGTTGTGCACACATAGAAAAGAGAAGACATGAGGGTGTAGGGGGGCCAGGTTAGGGCTATTTAAGGGGAATGGGAGGGAGAAGGAAGAGTTAGGGTGGATATGATTAAGATACACTATATACATGTATCCAGTTGACAAAGAATAAATAAAAGACATCTTAAAATAAGTTCTGACTTTCCTTTGTGACCACCAGTGAGATACAGCCTCGGAAACCTCTGACTTGCTTTTGAATTTTAGCTTCTTTTCATTTATATTCCACTCACCTAAACAGAACTTTTGCTTGTATTTCAATGTAGAATTTTCTTCTATGTGTATTGCACAACATGCATATTCTGAATAAAGCACCCATTCCTACAAAACTGATTTTTATTTATTGAATTAATATCTTAAATTTAATCTTGGAGAATTTCATACATGTATACAATGAATTTCAACTATATTGAAATTCCACTCCCTCCCTCTAAATCCTCCTGGATTCTCTCATATCTCTTTCAAATTCCTATCATCTTCTTATATAACCTACTGAGTCCAATTAGTGTTACCCATATATAGATTGTGTGGAGCTACCCACTGGAACTTGGTCAACATCACAGGGATTACACCCCTAAAGGGAACTGACTCTCCCTCCCCTAATAGCCAATGACTGTCAAGAGAACCTCAGCGAGGGGTGGGGCCCATGTGCCTCTTCCCCTTTGTGCGGGAATGTTAGCTATCTTCATCTTGTGCTGGTCTTATGCAGACAGTACAGCTACTGTGAGTTGAGACCACGATGAGCCTGTCATGTCCAGAAGACACTGTTTGATGTCAGTCCTCCTCACACTCTGCCCTTTACAATTTTTCTGCTCCCCTTTCCATGTCATTCTTAGCATACATCTTACTGGTAGCAAGCAGATGTGATGAGGAAAGTAGTTTTTAAACTATGCCTTTCTAGCTCCAGAAGCCCAGTTATCCAAGAAAACAACTCTAAATCTCTAGGAGGTATCCCATAAAACAGCTAGACCCTCAAGAGACTTCTTGTGAGTAAGAATTAAATCTTTAAATGTTTTAGAGCTGAGCAGTCTGGTAGCATTAGCTACATAGTAGTGTATACTCCAAAAACCATCACTCTACTTAGATCTATCCTCTCACAATGGAAACAGTTTGTGACTTCTTTTTTCTTCTTTCAGACAGGGTCTCACTATGTAGCCCCAGCTGACCTGGAACTAACTATATAGACCAGGTTGGCCTCTAACTCACAGACATCCACTAGCCAAATCCTTGGAAAGCAAGTATTGGGATTAAAAGTGTGTACTTTCGTGCCTGGTAAAACACACAAATAAAAACAGTTTGCAGTACTAGAGTTTAGACAGAAGGCAAAGTGATAATGGAAAAAGAAATATGCCCTTTATTAGGTATGTCACTTAGGTATAAATAGATAAAGAATTACATTATACATTGTGTGTGAGGAAAGAAATGTTTTGTTTTGTTTTGTTTTGTTTTGTTTTTTTTATTGTTTCTTTTTGTGTAGGATATGGCTTACATTCCACCACCGTACCTTCTCCACTTAAAGAATTAGTGAGATTTTGCTGGGCATGGTGGAACATGCCTTTAATGCCAGCACTTGGGAGGCAGAAACAGGCAGATCTCTGTGAATTAGAGGCCAGCCTGGTTTGCCTACATAGGGAGTTGCAGGACAGCCTGGGCTGCATAGTGAGTTTCTGTCTAGGTAACAAACACACAAATGAAACAAAAACAAAAACAAAACAAAACAAAAGGAATTAGTGAAATCTTAAGCTTGCTTTATGGGAGTCGGGGGTGTTTGTCTTTCCTATGCCCAGATCTTTTATATTCCACCATGATTAACAAACAATCTTCTGTTTTCTCAGATGGATGCAGTCCCCAAATCTAATGCCAGTCCGAAGCAGTATGATGGCTGACTTGCTTTTGCTGCACTCCTTATGTGCTTACGTATACCAACTAAATTTCTATGGCATTCACCACTTATATTCTTAAAACACTAGTGCATAGATGTGTGCAATGCTAACAGCAAGGAATTCCCCACATTGTGTGCTTGAAGTTTAGCCCCCACATACCTGGGCCCAGGACCTACATGGGAAGGATGAATCACACAGCAGCTTTGGTGGAAGGAATGAGTGATCGAAGGCAAATGCTCACAGAGGCTGAACACTTAGCAGAAGCCACTGATTTATATTATTTGCTGATCTATCCTGAAGCATTCTTTCTGACAGCCAAAGGCCAACTTTTCCTATTGAAGCAGTTTGAAAGTTACATATGTACATAAGGCAAGGGCAGGGAAAATGTTCCTTTCACGGGTTCCCAAGCACTGCAGACTCTTTTACCGCTAACTATGCCTGTAATAACCAGTTTTATAGCTGACTCCAATTTCTTTTGAAATAGAAGGAAATAAAACATGAGCTAGCTCCAGTTTTCTTTTCCCATAAGTAGAGTAGTTAATAGCATTTCTTATTTGAACACATTACTTTTCCCTTAATTCACAGACTAAAAAGGAAACAAAATTATGTAATGTTTTCTTTATCCTGTTCCTTTTTTCAATTAGTCACTGAAAAAAAAATTCACAAATACTTCTGGGATCAAATAGAAGGGCCACATGAAGGGGACACATTGAAATACCTTTTCAGTTCTGCTCAGTATTAATTTGACCCGTTTTGAAGTTGGGTCCCGTTACTTTGGTTCATATAGAAAGAAGTTACAATTTAAGAAAACATTACAAAATGGGAAGCTGATCTTGATGCTATCAACCTTCCCTCTTTTCTGTTAGCAGAATGTTGCAGGAAAGGCAGATCTGTGTAACCTGTCATCAAAACTGTTCAAGATTCAATTGCTTTTGAAGTTAACTTTGTAAAACTATCTGGCAGTCTTTAACCAACCATATGATGCATTTCCCTCTGAATAGTTAGTACCTGCATTTGTCTCTGTATATTGAAATAGTAAGACCATGTCAAATAGTTTAATCAAATGATGCCATAACTAACATTATGTTATAATGGGCATTGGTACAAGCTCAAGTATCAGTATTCTTGGGTTGTTACCCAGAACACAGAACACCATTTTTTTTTGTCCAGACTGCCACTAGATGATTTTGTAATTAGAAGAATCACTCTAAAATGAAAAGTCTGTGGTTGATGAGGCAGAACCAGCTATGCTTAAAAGGGAAATTCTTATTAGTCCAAAATATTAGAGGACAAACAAAATCAATTTTTACAGGAAGATTAACCAAATTGTTCATTATCGTAGTAAACACTAGCAAAACAAAAATCAAAAGTATGGACTGTATCATAGACAATATTAGCCATACCCAAGCAAGAGATTGAAATACCAAAGTCTAATTTGTGTACAACAATTGTTCACAAAAACATTCTCATAGCTTGCATAGTAACTCATTTTGTTCTTTTTAACCTTTGTTCTTTAGGATTGGCTACTGTTAGAAAGTAGAAAAATTTTTTTTTAAAAAATGGGATTTTACCAAGATAACTTTGATGTTTTAAAAAATACTTGACCATCCAAGGTAAAAGGCAAAACTGCTAGTGACATGTAATCAGGTTCTTTTACACGTTCAGGTTTGGATATTTTAAAACAAATGTTGCTTTTTCATAGGTACTTAGTAAGACATATTTGAGTACATATCATCTTAGCCATTACAAAGATTAAGCACAAAAGTCAAGTTACAGAAGGGGCTGGAGAGATAACGAAGCAGTTAGGAGCACTTCCTGTTCTTGTAGAGGTGTTGCCAGCACCTACACAGAGGATGCCAGCTTGCCGTCCGTAACTCCAACTCCAGAGAATTCAATGTCCTCTTCTATTCTAAACAAATGTAAGAGCGGCACTATTTCAGTGGCATGTGCACATGCAGGGATGTATAACAACAATAATTATAGAAAAAGGATCATGAACTTGAGAGCTGGGATATGTGAAGAGCTAGAGAGAGGGAGGCATGACGACAATGATGTGTATGTTGTACTTATATAAGAAATTCTCTAAATATTAAGTAAAAATTGTTGCTATTATCAGACCCCTTTTCACCATGCACTTTGTCAGGTCCATGTTCCGTGGTTCTGTAATAGCCAAGCTCTGAGGCTGATGGGCTCTATGCATGTGATACCACTCTGCTGTCTTTTTTGAGCTACAGAAGGATTTTTAAAATTTGCTCTAATTTTCAATTCTCCATTTCCTTCTGGGATCCCACCTTTGTCCATTTATCAACTTTCTTTCTAGGTCATTATTTTAATAAATAATCTGAATTTCAAAACCTTAGTCATTTCCCCTGTCCTTTCTGCTAGAGAAACTAATTTACATACAAACACACACACATATATACATTCACACAGGACTCATACAGCACATCTTTTTGTTGTTTGTTTTTCTTTTTAGATAGCGTATCACCATGTGATTCACTCATGCTGGTCCAGAACTTGGGATCCTTCTTGAGGCTCCTTGGGATCCTCAGTCTCCTAAGTGCTCAGATTATAGGCGTGTTCCATCATGCTCAGCTTCATACTACATATTTCCATACCAGTTTTGTCAGTGCCTAGTGTGCTACTAAGAAGACTTACAATGAATGCTTGAATTTAATTGGGCTTTAAGAACTTTAGTCTCATGTGAGCTTACGGAGGAGGTCTGTGGTAGTTTAAATGAAAATGGCCCCCATAGGCTCATAGGGACTCCTGTTGGAGTTCCCAGGCATCCTACTAGAGAGAGGCCTTAGCTTCAATTTGCTCATTTACCAATAAGCTCAACAAGATGGCCTGGATTTTGTCCCATATTCTTCAGTGCCAAGTGGGTCAACACCAAACACTAGTTGAATATATATGCACCCCCCCCCATCAAGTTCTCTGGTCTATCTTACTATCAGAGTGGGGACAAAGTTATCTTAGGGGGCATGGGAATAGGATAAGACTTATATGCAAACAGCAGCCCTTCATTTGTTTAGTTCTGTCTATCCCTTAAATAGTCTTAAAGTGAAAACAAGACATATCTAAGAAAGCAAACAAATATTAGTATAGATGGTGATATTCCATTTACAACAAAGCGACAAATACAGAAGTCACTGGAGAGGTTGTTCTCCACTGTGCTTGCTCATGTTTTCCATTCTTCTTCGATTTGCAAGTAGTTTTTCTTCTGCACATGCTCGTGTTCTGTTTCGATATGCTTTGGTTTATTTCAGCATTTGAGACAGGGTCTTGCTGTATGACCAGACTGACCCAGATTTCACAGTGTTCCTGTCTCAGTCTCCCAAGTGCTGGAATTCAGTCTTATCCCAACATACCTGGCTCCACATGCTTGTTAACTGACCTCAATTAGTTATCATACCCAGGGGCATCCACCATTCATTTTCAGTAGGTGTTCATTACCAAATGTTTAGGGTTTCATTATTTCTCTACTTGAAAAATGACAATAACCTTCTAAATTGTTGATTTATAATACTTGGACCATTAGCCTGTGACTTACCTTTAGAAATCTTCCCTGTGCGTATATTTATTCATATCCTTGCTCTGGCTAAACCATTTCAGAGTTCTGCAGTAAGTGTCTATGACCTAACCACCGTCTTTACTTTCCCATCTTTAGTATGTGCATTTAGCTCAGCCATCACAGTTTTATTAATACACTTCCCTCTTACACAGTTCTGGACCCCTGGCCATGTAGTTCCTCATGCTGACTCTTTTTTGTCTACCATGTGACAGTGACAGCAATTTACTTTTGCACCAACATGAAGCCACCTTCTCTGTCAAAGCCTCCATGAGCTTTGCCAGACTATACACATGGTGCTCTTACAGCAACCAGTCAGTATTTCTGTCATAGGCATTCTTATATTGACATTCCTCTCTGCTGACATGCTCATATTTCTCACCAGAGTGGAATCATCTCAAATTAAGGGACTGTATAGTATCTTTACTGTAGTGTTTGCAATGAGTTCCACAGGACTTGGGTAGCTGCTAGTGTTGTTTAGTGAATGAGACTAGTGAATGTAGAGAAGCCATTGCACCAGTGTAAACATCTAGTAAGTCTGAGAATATGAAAGCAGTGACCTAGTGTAGTCTTCTCTGCCTGCAAATCACACAGATACAACCTAAATTGACTTAGGATAAAGGAGGATTTATTGGGAAGATACTGGAATATCTCAGAAAATTGAAAAAAAAAAGAATTCAATAGAATAGTTAAAAAAAAAGTCTAGAAGTGGTTCTGCCTGCTGAATATCTAAAAATCTGCATTTCCATTTGTTTGTGTTTCTTCATAACTTATGATTATTTTCTCTGTCGCTGTGAGCATTTTCCAGTTCAGTAGTTCTTAGGACTACTTGAACATTAAAATCACCAAGGAGCATTTTCAAAAAATATTGACACCTTGGTTCCCTCTCTGAACAAGTTAATAGACTTTTGGATGGGGTCAGTACATGTTCCCAAAGGTTCCCCCCAAGTTGTCTTCATGTGCAGCTAGGGAAGCCATTACTGTCCCATGCAGGGTGGGACAGAGGAAACCACAGCTCCTACATTTCAGGTTCTATTCTCCAGCTTCCCCTTCCTGGGAAAAACAGACTTATTGCCTGTTCTTACTCAAAAATATTCTTTTTGACTTAGTTTGGGTCCAGTGCCTGTCCCAGGATCCACAAAGGATGATCATTTCTGTTGGGGTCATGGTAAATATCACAATCCATGCTGGCTGTTAGATAGGAAAGCACATATTTGAAACAGTAATCATTCCAAAGATTGAATGTGATGTTTCTAGAAGGAGAGTGCTGAGCCTACAAAACAATATCTAACATGATAAAATTAGATTTATGATAAAATTAAGTTTATTAAGTAATGAACATTTGCTTTTTCCCAATGGTAAGGTCATTCACTTATCACTTATCTAGAAATCTCTTTCCGGCATGTGGATGCATTGAAGGATACAATTAATATTGACTACCCCAAAATTTATATATGAATAACTATGTGACATAAATGAGGTAGTTAGTACTACTATGACTTAATTCTACTTAATTTGTGTGTGTGTGTGTGTGTGTGTGTGTGTGTGTGTAAGCAATGTGAATGCTCTCAAGTTTTGTTTGTTTGTTTGTTTAATATTTGTTCTGTTTAGTCTTCTTTATTCACAGAAACAAACACAGCCAAGGTGTCAAATCCCAGCCAACACACAAAACAAAGATTGGAGAATAAGACTGAACTTTGAACCCTAGCATTTGGGCATCTTGGGAGTCATAGAATTTAATAGTAGAGAAAGGCATTTCCACTTTGTTCAGGCAGTAAAACAAAAGAATAAGGACAAGCGAGGAGGAAGGAATTTGCCAGTAGGCAGATCCATACTTGGGTAGGGAAGGTGCCACATTCCAGGACTGATATTAAAAAGAGGCCAGAGGTGTCTAGACACTCCTGTCTGCTCCTGAACACCTCCCTAGGGAGTGGAGAACAGAGAAATGCCTGGAAGAGATACAACAGGGTGTACTGCTCAGTCAATCGACCTCTTCAATATGTCATTTTACATTTAGAAATTTGAATGTGTATTCTATGGGAATTGTTAGTAACGTTTAAGCTCTAGGAAAAATAATTGGAGAACACTCTTTGCTTCCTCTGTTTTCATTGTTTTGTAATGGGGGGCACATTACAGCTTTTACACCAGTAGAATGTAAATACAAGCCGTTTATAAAACAACAAACGTTGTAACAAGAATGGTAGTGTGCAAAAAACTTTTGCACAGATTGGAAGTTAGAAAAATGATCATCTTTTTAAAATAAATGCATTGATTCTGTACTAGTAGAGGAACAGATCTCTAGGAGGATAGCCAAAAGAAATGATGCTGGGTACAATTTTGATTTTGGGGTTTTGGGGTGTGGAAGAAAAACTCAAGAGATAGGAGGCAAGGACTTGAGAAGTAGGAAGGCCTTAGAAGAGGAGGTTGTAGTGTGGGAGGATTTCAGCTTTCACACCTTTTCCCTAAAGTCAGCTGTGTAGCCCATTTACATTTAAACTAGCTCCAAAAAATAAAAACTACTTAGTAGTTCACGCTATTAACAGAGAGCATAGAATTTTGGTCCCTTGTGCAGAGTTCCCTGGGGATAAACAGAGAACTTTCCCAAAGGCTGGCACGTTAGAAATTCATTTCTGCCTCTATGAATGTCTACTGGACCCAGGACCCAGGATATTGTTATTGTTGTTGTTATTTGTGCTATAATACAGGAGATCTACAGTGGGAATTTGAATTTTGCTGTGCATTGTTAAAATGATTATAAAAAGGCATTCAGGTACAGTAGACCTTGCGCTTCTTTTATAAAGGTTTAAGGAAATAAGTAAACAAATGAATGAGCTGTTGTTATTTTGCCTGAGTCCCCAAGGCCCAATATTGCCTTTCAATGTATACACAGAGCAGCTTGGCTTCAGAGTCATGACTCACAGCTGTGGGCAGAGTTTGGCCCTTTGAGTTCTTGCAACAGGGCTTGGGGGGGGGGGGGGAGTGAAAAAAGGAAAGAAAAGATGGGAGCACAAAGAAAAAGGGGTGGGGAGAAGACTTGAATTTCAGCAGTAGGTCTCTAATTCCTTGGATCCACTCAGTCATCTAGCCTGAGGTGCTTCTCGCCCTCCTCCCCAAAGTGGAAATCACAGTGTTGGAAGTTCCACATGTGAACAAGCAGATGATTTAGCAAACCCTCCCACAGACATGTGAAGATGCTTGTCTCCTTTGTGAGTAAGGTTTTCTTTCCAGCTAGTCTCTTTTTTTGTCAAAGGGCCAGTTCTGCCTCTAGTATTGTTCGACTTCGGTTGCTGGGAGGGAAAGGAGAGGCAGGGGAAATACAGTCCTGCAGAGGAAGGAAGGGTCAGAGAGCACAGAAGGCCTGGGGAAGCTGGCTTAGGGAAGGACTTGGAAACAGAGAGGAAAACGGGAAATGAGAGATAAGGCAAGAGCTCAGGAGGAGGGAGTGGAGCGATAGGAGTTCAAGGGAGACCCACCCGGGAGCACAGAAAAACAGGAATGAAAGGGTGCATCATGCCCAGAATAAACAGGAGAAAGGAAAATGCTTTATTTCAAAAGGTGCTATGTACTGTATGCAAGTATATAATATTACACTGTGCCCTACAAATTTGTATATCTAAAATAATTTTTAATTTATATCCCCTGAGAAGAAAAAGATATTACAAAGTCTGCTTCCTCCAACTTTCTCATGAGCAATCTTTATTGATTGCTCAATAGAGAAAAGTCTCAAAAAATATATATACTCATTGGCTTCAATCTTTCCAGATCAAAACATTTTATTTATCATTTAGTCTAATTAGATAATTTACATTTGTTTTAAAGACATATATACCAATCATAACTACATCCACAGTTGTATAATAATCATGAAAGAGCTTTACATTGCTTTTACTAAATTTGCTGGGTCAGTATGAGGAACCAAATTCAGATTCCCAAAATCCACATAAATTCAGGATGGGCAGGTGGCCCACTTATAATTCTAACCTCAGGGAATTCCCAGAGCAAGATGGCTAAGACTAGTCAGATCTGTGAGCTCTGGGTTTGATTGGTGACCCTGACTTATTGAACATGGTGAAAGAGCAATGGATGATGATTCATGCATCTACCTCAGTCCTCCCACACACATCTGCACACACACACACACACACACACACACACACACACACACACACACAATGGGGCAAATTTTCCACCCATGAACATTAAAGAATAGTGATGTAAGCATGAGATTTAGCCTATCATCAACATTGTCATCACCATCTTGGTCATAATGATTGCTGTTATGAGGGAAAAGATGGAAACATCATTTTATAGAACACTAAAAAAAGAAAGCTAGAGATTCAGATAAAGGAGGAAATGGTGACTGGAACAAAGTTCCTGGTAATAAGAGAAAGGTTTAATATGTATTTTGCCAAGATCATGTACTACTAAGGACACAATTCATGATGTGTTCTTTGTGAGTGTAGCCAACTGGACTACAACTCTTAGAGGTACAAATTGCACAGGGGGAAGCATGAGCCTCACCTCTAGAACAGTGCACAGTTAGCGAACCTTAAATGCACCACACTCATGGTAGGATTACCCATCTCCTCTTCTTGCCTCTGTCTGACAGTGTAGTTAAACTGCTTCTGCCAATCCGAGCTGTCCATGCTGAGATCAAGGCTCACTGCAGGTCTCCACGCTACAGTCAACAGAGAAGTGTGTGTAGCTTAACATTATGTCTCCAACCTGATTCAGTTCTAGTTGCCGTTCAACATGTGCTTGTCAAGCACTTCCTATGTCTCACTTAATACTATTCTAGGCTTTGGGGAATGCACACAAAATGTGGAGAAAAAAAAAAAAAACAAGAAGCCTCAAAACCATCTGCTTTGAGAGACAAGGCATATTTACTTAAATGAAAACTATCAGGAGATGGTTCGAAACAATATCAGACAGAAACAAATTGAGAGGAAAGGAAATATAAGATCATCTTGTTTAGTGATTTTCAAACTGCACTTCCTGGAACCCTGGGGCTTTGTGGTGATGCTTCTAGAGTACCAGAAAGATTGTTGTAGTCTGTGCCAAACACTGAAAATATAAATGACGTTAGGAGGTTCACTCCAGCAATTTTTGTAACAGCAAAAAGTTACAAACGACTAAATGTCTTTAGACAAGGGTCTGCCAAATAAATTATAGGCCCTTCATACAATGAAATACCAAATAGCTGACATTTAAACAAGGAATAAATCTTCTAGACTTGCTAGAGAAAGATCTTCATGACCTATACGTGAATGACAACGTATGTTGCCAAAAAGCATTCATAGCATAATCTTGTTTCTGTAAGAAGAAAAATGTGAGACGGCCACATGTATGTATTCATATACATATGTGCTGTATGTATGTACACATGTGTGTATATATGAGTATGTATACTTTAAACTTATTTTTGGAAAGACACAATATCTTGAGAATTTTATCTTTGGGTAGAAGGATTAAGAGTGGCATGAGGAAGAAATGGAAAATTATCCCAAACTCCTTATTCTATTGATTAAAACAGATTTATCAGGAAGTCCGTAACTAACTTATGCCAAAGTATCTAGTGAGTATAAATCAAAACCCTGCAGTGCAGCCCCAGTCTTCTGATCTCTTGTTTGTGTCTCTTCAGGCTTCAGGAAATGTTCACTAAGAACAGGAATCTCTTGTGGAAGCATTTGGTCTTAACGGTTTCCCACACTTATTCTACCCCTGTTTTCTTAACAGTAGATCATCTTTTTCTTACTGTCCTGTACACAGATACCTGTAGCAGAATATGATTTTAAAGCGTGTTACTTTTATTCATGTTGCATTTGTTTAACTCTGTGAAGCTGTGTTACTGTGCCTGTCTAAAACACCTGATGGGCTAATAAAGAACTGAATGGCCAACAGTGAGGCAGGAGAAAGGATAGGTGGGGCTGGTAGGCAGAGAGTATATATAGAGGGAGAAAATTGGAAGGAGAGATCTAAGATCTAGGAGCAAGGGAAGGAGGAGGACATTGGGGGCCAACCACCCAGCTATACCACCAGCAAGCCATGGAGTAAGAGTAAGATTTACAGAAGTAAGAGAATAAAAAAGTTGAGAGGTAAAAGGTAGACAGGATAATTTAAGTTAAGAAAAGCTAAGACCAGGCATTCATAATTAAGACTAAGCCTCCATGTGTAATTTATTTGGGAGCTGGGTGGTGGCCCCCCAAAAAATAAAAAAGAGCAAAAACAACTAACAACAGATACCTCTTCTCTTTAGCTAAAATGTATACTTTACTCACCAAGAAACAGTACCAGAAACATCTATTACTTTTGTTACTAGGTAACATTTGGGGGACAGTGGTCCCCACATTTGTGAAAAGCGTTTCTCCATCAGGAGACTTAACTTGTTACTTTCTTAGACTTATATATTGAAATACCTATATGTTTATAATTTTATCAGGTACTACATGGACTTTTATATTCCTATCTTCTTATTCTCCCCTTGAAGTTCTGTGAGAGGAATGGTTGTTTTATACTGTTTCACAACTGAGAAACCACCACATCACTATGTAGGACAGTTGTGGAACATCTGAACATTTACTCTTTTTAGGGATAATTATAGTGATGAACTTGTTGTTCTAGCTATCTCAAATAGAGGGTCTGTCTCACTGGTCTCCCCCAATTAGAGTAATGTGTATCAAGCTTCCAGAGCATTCAGCCTGGCCAGTTCATCCATAATCTCTAGTATGTGCCTGGAATGGGGACCAGAAGCAAAGGCTCCATCTGAGACATCTTCTCAGGCTTGGGAGCTGTCATTTGGAAACTTAAAAGCCACAGTCCCAGTTTCTAAAAAATAAATAAAAAAAATCTGGACTGGTACACTCTCATGGTTTTTAGCCAAACTTGAGCTCCTCACCGCCCTGTGTTTGTTTGTTTCCTCTGGGAACCAAGCAGCTGTCCTCCAGCCGAGAGTGTATCATCTCACGACAGTGACTCAGAAAGCAGTGCAGATGTCAGAGCTTACATAGTCCTTAAAAAATGCCTACCATGCAGGAAGCGAAATAAGGTTCTTGGACTCAGCAGAAATGGGGTGAGGATAAAGAGGCTGCTTTGAATTTGTGGGTTTTCCCAGGCTGCTTTGGAAATGTCTCATGCAAATCCAAACAGTATCTGGGTCACAGATAGCTTGCAACCAGCATTTCTGAATAGACTTTTAGTCTTCTAGTACGTGCAGAAGCAGTAGGCCTATGTGGAAAAATAAAATGGTTTAAATAACTTAGATAGTTTGATAGCCTGCTGCCACTGAGGATCTTTTTCTTTTCCCTAACAGTATGCCACTCTTGGAGTCATTTCCAAGGCCTAAAACTTTAGTTAGCCGAGCAATAAATAAAATCCAGTCATCTAGTGCTTCTACTAACAAGAGCTTAAATATGCATGGTGCATTGTTTCTGAATACATTTTTGTATTCATGTGTGTGTGTGTGTGTGTGTGTGTGTGTGTGTGTGTGTGTGTATGGTCCAGCTTTTTAATGGAGAAACAGCTTACTAGAACCATGAATCACATCACTGTGTCTGACAGAACATTTAGTTTGTAACTTTTATTGCTTTAGAAGCCAGTCAGATGCTATTTGCAAACTTTCTCTTTAGTTTTAGTTATAATAAACCAAAAGTACCTAGAATTCTATGGGACATAGACTGTCAGGAAATGTTGAGTGTATCATTTTGGGGGAATGCAAACACATTTACAAGAAGACTTCAACATGCAAATAGACAAGGACTTAAGATTATGCAAATCAGAAGATACTTAAAAATGAGGAAGTATTTAAGAATAGAGAAATCAAGATGTAAAGCAATTTTTTTCATAGTCACATCAATCTCCTAACCTGTATTCTAGTCTGATTATGGCACCTTTAGGCTTCTACCCTGACAGAGAAGTTTTTGGGGAAAATCCCAAAGATGACCACAACCTTAAAATGCACAGCTTAGAGGGGAGTTTCCAGTGGTCTTGGCCTTTGGCCCAGGCCCAGGCCATTTATTTGAAGTGTCTCCACAGTATACGCTTGGCTTGGTCTAGTATCAACAGTTAAGCATAGAAACTAGGGGTTAATACTAAGAATCGGCTGGGGAAGAGAAGAGCTCTACAGCTCTAAATCTGAGTCACTTTCAAGGACACTGACTAACTTATTGTTGAAGATTATCTGTACTGACTGGATTGGAGTCTAAATGTTATGGTTTGCTTTGTCTGGGCTTCTCTGAAAACCAACCCCAGTGAATGTTGATGCTCATCTGTAGGCAGTTTTATATAACCAAGAGACACAGAAAGTAGTACATGGGACAGAAAAACCTTTCACACTATGTATAATGAGGCTTTGACACTGAATGCTTTAATGACATTTCCATTTCTACCATCACACTCCATCCTAAGAGACTGCAAAATCGTTTTGTTCAGCAACACAGAGATAGTTAGAAGAAGGGAGCTTGCATTCTTTTGGACTTGAGTGTAAACACCACATGACCTCTGACCTTTGGCTGACCCTATTTGATGATTTCAAAATTAAAATGGATAACAGCACTTCTTCAGTTATCATGAGTTCAAATCACTTGGATTAGGGAACCAGAGTATATCTTTTTCAGATACAAGAATATGAAATATTATTTTTAATATTTTCAGTGTTCAGCAAACAGTATACATTTAATAAATATTTATTGAACAGACTAACGGCATTTGAAACATAAGTTTAGGTCTGGCTTAGTAAATGTTAATTTCTTCTCGCTAACACAGCAGTGAGGCTGTCCTCAGAATTCATCTGTGACATCGAAACTCCTTTCTCCACACTAGGGCTTGAGTTTGGGCCCAGATGAATAGAAGGCAGGAAGTGTTGCCAAATGTAGGGATTGTTGTTTGCCCACTTACAAAGACTGTAATGGAGGGGACATCTATGGTAAGACAAAGCATATCACGGAAAAATCCTTTGTGTGAATGAAAAGCTTTTCCATCCACCTACCTGTCTATTTATTTATTTTGTTTTTTCAAGAAAGGCTTTCTCTGTGTATAGCCCTGGGTGTCCTGGAACTCACTTTATAGATCAGACTGTGAAAAGCTTTTTTCTGTTGAATTTTACAGTCTACTTAGGTATTATGATACAATCTTTTTGGCAATTTTTTTTCCTTTAGTCAAATGCCTAATGTTTTGGAGAATTTGTTTAAGATAAATATAAGTCTTCTGGATTAGACTCTCATTTGTCCCATTTCTCACACAATGTCTGAGAGATTAATAAACTGAAGTTCACATATGACTCATTTAATAGTCTAGAATTTTTTTTTTTTTTTTTTTTGGTTTTTTGAGACAGAGTTTCTCTGTATAGCTTTGAAGCCTATCCTGGAACTCACTCTGTAGACCAGACTGGCCTCGAACTCACACAGATCCACCTGCCTCTGCCTCCCAAGTGCTGGGATTAAAGGCTTGTGCCACCACTGCCTGGACTAGAAATTTATAAATAGTAATTAGGTGATCTTTTCTATACATAATGATCACTGCGTTGATTATTTTCTAAATAATGGACTTTATTTCTTAATTGTGTGGCATTAGAAGTGATAGTGTTATTCTAACTAAAATCACATTGTTGCTTTGCTTTTAATGGACCACTGAAATTCTGACTTTCAGATAACATTTTCGGGGGCTGTAGAGATAGCTCAGCAGTTAAGAGCACCGGCTGCTCTTCCAGAGGACCTGGGTTCAATTCCCAGCACACACATGGAAGCTCACACCTATCTGTAACTCTAGTCCCAGGGGATTTGACTCCCTCACATGCAAGACACCAATGCACATAAAATAAAAATAACTAAAGCATTAAAATAAAAGATAACATTTCCAATACGCATTAGAATTGCTTTGAATATCTATATCTGCTTATAACTTTTGAAAGAATAAAAGTATAAAATACAACATATAGATGACATATGGAGAAATGAATGCACAAACTGAGTTTCAGTTAAAGAAAATTTCGTTTCAAATAATCAGCACAGGAAATGACATTTTCCTGAAGTTACTCTTTCATTCTTGAAGACATAACATGAGTGAGCAATCTCAGGACTTGCTTTTCAGCAACTCAAAATGCCGTTGGAATATTCATAAATCTTCAAACATGATGGAGATTTTCAGTTAATTGGCATTACAAATGCTTGGTGTGGTAATTCAGGATTGGCATTGATGAGTATGACTTTTTCAAGACAGACAAGTAAAGATCATAAGAATGAATTGTATACCTAAAATATACATACTTGTGCTGATTGTGAAATTCTAATGTCACTGAGTTCACAGAAAGTTTCTGAATGAAGTTAAATGGGGGCCGTGTGGGGTAGGATATAGGGAAGAAATGATAATGCATAAAAGTATTAAACCTTGAAGTCAGAAATAAAACAGGGATAATTTTGAGGATGGTACTGGTAATACTAGGACCACGAGGATTCTGGCTGAATTCTATTTTGAATAGTAAGATATCAAGGGTGTTTTAAATTAAGCACCTGAAAAAAAAATAAATGGTGAGGATATAGTCCAAACCACAGCAACTGGTAACTTTACTAAATATGTCGGTTGGATTTCTCATTGCTCTGACAAAATTAACTCAAGGAAAGAAGGAATTGTTTGAACTAGTCATTTGAGAGGAGAGCAAGTCAGGAACAGAAAGAGCATCAGTTAGCCATACTGCGTATACAGTAGGGCAGGGGGAAGGGTGGAGGAGGGAGGGGAGAGAGAGAGATGCTGAGCTGATGCTCACTTCGTTTTCTCCTTTTTATTAATTCTAGGAGCCCAGCCCATGCAATGGTACTGCTTACATTCAAGTTGAGTCTTCCCTCCTTAGTTAAAGTTTTCTAGAAACATCCTTGTGGATATACCTAGAGGTATGTTTTCATGATGCTTCTAAATCCAGTCAAGTTGACAAAGCAGATTAACTGTCACATGCATCCTCACAGATCATCCTCTGTTCCAAACTAAGAAGCCACGCAAGGCCTCCTCTCTACCCTACAACAGCACTCTGGTTGTTTCAGGTTGTCACGCTTTCACATCTCCACACCTGGCATCTATTATCAATAGCAGACGACATCAACAAAAGATTACTAGTGACATTTGAAAATTTAACTTATATTGATGGGAATTCTACAATTAACCTGACAGCTCTGGTCAAATGGAGTGGCTCCGAGCAGCTTAAGAGGGGAAGATCAAAACCTCTATGTACCTGAAATTGCTTTTATTGGTCTGTGCCTGGTACTTGGAGAATGCAGAATCTTTTCTCTTGACACCAGCTTACATTTACGGATGCTAAACTGCTTGCTGCCTTTCCCCCTTTACAGTGGCATCAATGAGATTTCCTGAATGAAATCTTTCTAAAGCAGCTTTATCTCAGCGACTATGGCGGTCTTCAGAAGCCAATTCAAAGTCAACCTCTTCCCTGTGGGCAAGAGTAACTTGCTTGGTCTCTGCCAACCACTTCCTGTGAGAGGCCAACCCTCGCCTTTGTACACTATGCCCCACTGGTCTTGCCATCCCCATTCAGTGGTTTCCTACCTGCTGAAAGCGAGGCTCCACTGAAATACTACTCACGTTGGATACCACGATGCTCTGGTCAGGCCCCTGTTTTCAAGCTTGGCAGGCCTATCCCCATCCCTAGGGAAAATAAACTGATGAAGTTTACAGCTATGTCCTTTTCTGAGCTCTGACTTGTCCAAGGCTACAATCTGTTCTAACGGGAAAGCCAAATCAGAGTGGCCAACAGGGAGCTACAACAAAAACAAACAAACAAACAAACAAACAAACAACAACTCCTAGGTGTCATTTTGGACACTTTACTGACCAGCCCCAGTGAAACTGCAGCCCAGCTTGTCCTATGTAATCTTCCTGTCATGACGTTCATGCAGGTCTCTCCCTTGAGAGCACTCCCCTGTAAGCCTGTGAATGTCACTCTCACTCCACCCTGGTGACTCTGGCTGGCTCTGCCCACCATTTCTTCTCCTTTCCTTCTAGCACATTCCTCAGGTTCTGCTGCCTGAACTCTGAGTCTGTGACCCTGGACACACTGGAAGAACACTATTGTACATTAATATAAAGTCCCACTGTGGTGCAGCAGCTCTCAAAACTTCGATGTTCATAGACACTTTTGGATTCTAGCATATTTGGTGACTCACTCATAAAGATTCCTTTGCAACCATAATGATGACACCCACCAGGCTTTCGGTTCAGAGAACTATGACCTGTCCTTTCCACCCTCTTAAATGTTTCCGAAGCAAAGCTCTTGTGTGGTTCAGAAAAGAGCCGAGATTTCATGTTTTTCTCGCTGTCCTTTTCAACTCTAGCTGTTGCTTCCACAGTGTTTTACATTGCACTGTGTAACCTACCCAGCCCAATGTAGCTTTTGAAAAGTATGATAAAAATCAGCATCTCTGTTGTAGCAAACTGAAAATTACCCACTGGTCTGAACGTTACAGCACACAATCAAAAAGGAGCTAGAATGCACTTGCTTGTAGCTGCTTCTGAAATGCTCAACTTAGTAATACTCCATTAGCAATTGCTGTGTCTGACACACTCCAGAGCACCATATACAGCTGCTTTGAGTAACGTCTTCATATATTCGGCAATGAGTGGCTTAAACCAAAACCAACCTTTAAAAAACAAACAAAAAAAAAAGTGTGCTGGGGATCAAAGGTAAGGCCTCACACATATTAGGTAGGCAAGAGCCCTGATCCTGGGTAACATGCTCAGCCCTGAATCTACATTTTTAAACTGATCCTGCAGTGTAAAGTATGCAGACTAACATGGGAAGACCTTTACAGACTGGTGCCTGAAGAAGCCTTATTCATGTTCGTCCATATCAGGTCTTGACAGCCCAGGAATGCCTCCTGGGACCATTTAGATTGCCAACACTGATGCATGCGCTACCCCAGGTCCTTTACTCCATTGTTTCTTGAAAACACATTGCATAATACTGGAATTAGCGTCTTGTGGAACTCCTGAAACCGCTTTTTCCTAGATCCCACCTCAAGCCAACTAAATTAGAATCTGGGGTCATCTGCCCCGGGGAGATAGGCTTTGGGAGCTTCTTGCACAGCTACCGATGCACATGAGAGAGAGACCCAAGCCAGCAAATGGGGAAATTGTAACTGGTGGTCTGGTAGTTTGACAGGGAAGTAATGAGGCTGGGACATTTTGTCTTCCTTCATTGTATCTCCTCATATTTCTTGCTGCAGTGTGGAGTTTCCTTGTTACTGCTTCTTTTTTTTTCTTTTAAATTATTTTTATATTTTATTTATTTTTCATTTATTTTGGGGGGTTTTCAAGACAGAGTTTCTCTGTGTAGCAGCCCTGGCTGTCCTGGAACTCACTCTGTAGACCAGGCTGGCCTCAAACTCAGAGAGTTTTGCCTGCCTCTGCCTCCCGAGTGCTGGGATTAAAGGCGTGGGCCACCATTACTTTGTGGGTTTTTTATTATTATTTTATGTGTATGAATGTTTCGCCTGCATATATGTCTATGCATCACATGCACGCTTGGTTCCCGAGGAGGTGGCGAACCTCCATGTGGTTGCTGGGAATTGAACCCAGGTCCTTTGCAACAACAACATGTGCTCTTATCCACTGAGCCAACTCTCCAGCCTGCCTCTTATTCTTACCCTCTTCAGCTAACCTGCCTGTATTCATAAAGAACTTGTCCGTTTCCTGTAGCTAAGTTCCTGCCATCGGGCTTTGTTCTTACCTGGGTATCAGGTACGGCTTCTAGCTCACCCCACTCATATGCATTTAGATAAGTCAGTGAGAGATTCCTGACTTGCCAAAGTAATTTTTTTTGTGCAATTTTCTTCCTTACCCCCTCTTTTCCCATAAGGGAATGAAAAAATGTCTTTGTATGTATACATTGTGTCATGTCTGTGAGTGTGTGTGTGTGTGTGTGTGTGTGTGTGTGTGTTGTAATGCGTGTGTTTATAGGCTGTAGGTTGCCATCATATGCCTTCCTTGATCACTGTCCACATTGTTTTTTGAGACAGGGTCCCTCACTGAACCTGGAGCTCATTGTCTTAGCTAGACTATCTGGCCATCTAATTTCTGGGACCTTCCTGTCTTTGTCCCCCAGCACTGAGGTTATAGGAATCTGCTGCCACACCTGGCTTTCTACCTGGATGCTGAGGATCTCAGATTAGGCCCTCACATTCTCACAGCAGCATTTACCCCCTGAGCTGTCTCTGTCGCCTGGGAGTGGAAGAACTCTAAGAAGGACACTAAAGGACACTCTGAAGTCTTAGTCATTAGCTTCCTGTGCTATATTTACTTTGTTTTTGCTTTTTTTGTGTCAACATACTTTTCTCTGCTTCTAAACCTAACATTCTCTAGAAGTTCATTTTTTTTTTTCACACTCTTGGAAGAAATAATAAAGGTTCAAAACAGGGATCAGGCAAGAAGTAACAGGAGGAGGCAATGATTGGGCCTCATCTACCAAAACTATCTTCTCTTATATATTGTTCCTATTCATTTGGCTACTTTGATGTTGTCTAATACTCCTCCCCAGACTGCTCGCTTCACTCTCTCATCTTCAGAGAAATGCCAGTCTGCCTACAGAATCCAGAAAACTCAAGATATTTGCTATTAGCAAAAACGTGAAATGTGTTCTATCACAGGGACCAATCAGAAAGCTTCTAAAAAACTTCACGCTTCTCCGATTCTCCCTAACAATTTCTGGCTGAAATGTGTCCCTCTGCCTCTTTAATGTAGAACTTCTAACGCTTTGTTCTCTCAGACCATCCCTTGTCCTAGGATGCTTCTTCAACCCCCACACTCCCAGGTGGCCAGTCCTGCCTAGCTGCCTGGTGAGCTATCTCGCTCCTTCCATACTCCGCTGAATACCATCTCTTTCTTTCCGTGCAATTAGCTGACTTGATGGCTTTTCTGCAAAGCACAATATGACAGAAGTCGAAGGACACAAATAATCTTTTCCCTGAATGCACCCCTACCACTCTTAACTCTCCCTCGTAGGAGGAATGGGAATCAAAGTCTGGAAGAAGAAGAAGAAGAAGAAAAAGAAGAAGAAGAAGAAGAAGAAGAAGAAGAAGAAGAAGAAGAAGAA
>CABHPP010144639.1:0-15860 GCA_902168425.1 Peromyscus attwateri | reverse complement strand
AAGAAGAAGAAGAAGAAGAAGAAGAAGAAGAAGAAGAAGAAGAAGAAGAAGAAGAAGAAGAAGAAGAAGAAGAAAGCATGAGAGAGAGAATGGGTGAGTTCAGATCTGAGCAGTTCTTTAGGAGTGTGGTGGCATCTTCTTTTTGTACAAACTCCCTTCCCTGTCCTCCTTTCCTTTGAACATCAGACACATAGTAGGAACTCACTTCATGCTGGCTATTGACTGTCATTCTCCAAAAGGGACAAAACAAAGTGCTTTCAAATAACCAAAGACTGGTTTGATGTGAGTTTTTGAGGTCTTCTGAAGTCTTTAAAATTGATCACTCATCAAACATAATTATAAATAAGCATTGAAGTTAAAAATTAGGAAGGCTGGCATTCTTTGCCTCTGTGTATTACTTCTGCTTCTGTTATTATCTGTTTATGAATTGATTCTGTTAATACAAATCTAAAATACATCCAAGATCAAAACCAAGATGGGAAGGGAAAGAAAGGAAAAAAAGTGGGAAAAAAAAAGAAGGAAAAGAAAGCGTGATTTTTATCAACGTGCTAAGGCCAGTTGTGCTCCATTACTGAGTGTCTCACTTCATTTTAAAAGCATTTGGTTATGTGTGTGTGGTGTGCTAGGTATACATGATGTGCCTATTTATTGCTCTCTCTCTCTCTCTCTCTCTCTCTCTCTCTCTCTCTCTCTCTCTGTGTGTGTGTGTGTGTGTGTGTGTGTGTGTGTGTGTGTGTAGGCTAGAGGTCAACATCAGTGTCTTTCCTTAATTGCTCTCCTCCTCCTCCTCTTCCTCCTCCTCCTCTTCCTCCTCCTCCTCCTCTTCCACCTCCTCCTTTTTGGGACAGGGTCACTCATTGAACCAGGAACTCATAGAATCAACTAGACTGACTGATCAATGAGCTTCAGGGATCTGTCTGTCCTTGCAGCATGTATGGCAATTCTCAGCTTTCATTGTGGTTCTGGGGATCCTAACTCAGTTTCTTATGCTTGAATGACAGGTACTTTATTGACTGAGCTGCCTCTCAACCCTTGCCGAAACCCTGTAAAGAAAGTGTTGTGACCTTATTTTACAAATTAAGAAACTGGGGCTCAGAGAATGGTAAAGGAAATTGCTCAAAGTTGTGGGAACAAAAAATAGAAGAAGCAGGATTTGCACTCAGGTTGGTCTGTAAGATTCCCAAACACAGACTTCCCCCGACCCGCCATTTGTCTTTTGTTTTGTTTTGTTTTATTTTTTTGGTTTTTTTTTTTTTTTTTTTTTTTTTTGAAACAGGATCTTACTATGTAGCTCTGGTTATCCTTACTATATAGACCAGGCTGCCCTTGAACTCACAGAGATCCAGGTACCTCTGCCTCTCTAATGCTGGGATTAAAAGTGTGCAACACCACTGCCCAGCCTTTTATTTTATTTTTCTTCTTTTCTCTTCTTCTTCTCCTTCTTCTCCTTCTTCTCCTTCTTCTCCTTCTTCTCCTGCTTCTCCTTCTCCTCCTCCTCCTCCTCCTTCTTCTTATATCTTACTTTATTTTCTACCTGTGTGTGTATATATGTGTGTGTGTGTGTGTGTGTGTGTGTGTGTGTGTGTAAATGTGCACATGTGAGTGCCAGTTACAGCCAATGGAGCCGTAGTTGCAGGTATTGTAAATCACATGGTGTGGGTGCTAGGAATGGGACTCAGGGCCTTGTAAAGATCAGGAATCATTCTTAACCACTGAGTGATCTCTCTACCCCACGCCTATGGTCTTTACCTACTAGAATATGTTGCTTTTTTGATGCTGCATATTACTGTATTTTGGAGAGTTCTTTTGGACTTACTTTATCTAATTTGGAGCTGATGAAGAGTCATTTTTGTCTAGTGAATCTTTGAACGCTAAAGAATAAAATATATCACATTTCTACATATGAAAAAGCCATTTGGAATGTTGTAGAGAGGACTGTCATTTTGAAGCACTCTACACATAGTAATTGCTGACCAAGTGCAAGAATATCACACAAATTGCAGAAGTCTTATTTATTATACTGTACTAAAGCCAGAAACATAGCACAGTATTGGCCTTCCAACTCCTAACGTGAAAGGAAGCCAGGTAGAGCTCCAGGGCCTTCAAGCAAATCATCAGTCACATTTGACCCTATGTTCCAAGTTCAGTAATAGAGTGTGGGAGTATGATTCAATTCCCCTTGCTTAATGTTTCTTATTTCACTCTACTATCTTGGTTTTTGTTTGTTTGTTTTGTTTTGTTTCATTTCTTTTACTTTCTCTCTTTGTCCCACTTTTAGCTCAAGTTTCTGGGCATATAAAAATAAAATTTAAAATGTGATAGGCACATGATTTACAGACGTAGATTCCAGTTGCCTTTTAAGGCCAAAACTATGGATATTGCTTTTGTTTTATTGTTTCTTATCTGTGCAAGTGGGCTGTGAGTTTCCTTTTGGACAGGATCCAGGTCTCATTTATCTTTGTAGCCTCTTTCCCTTCTCCCTCTGATGCTTATCTAACAAAGAGATTGGGTGGTATGGTTGTAGACAATAATGCTTATCCTAGTACTGTTGGGGGCCTTCAGCAAGGCCTCACTGAAATACTTGTACAAGTAAGTTAGGGAGATGAAGGTAAAAAATTCCTTTTTTTTTTTTTTTTTTTTTTTGTCTCTCTTATACCCAAGAAAATAGCCTTAGTGGGTGTCTGAATCGTTTAGAACTTTTATTGCATGTAAATGAGTATGAAATGTTTAGTTTGAAACTGGCAAAGACCTTTGTGTCTTTCGGGGTACTTTGGCAACAAGTAACAACATAACCACCTAAAAGTGTCTTCATAAGTCAAGTTGTATGAGAAGATGAGGACCTTGGAAAGGTAGTTGGTGTAGCACATAAGTGATATCATTCAGGACACAGGCTCTTTGTATTCTTTGTTCTTTCTTCCTGTCTCTTTTATGGCTGCCAGATGGGTGCTTCATGTCCATATGTCTTGTCTTCCCAGAACTTATTTCAAAGGTAGGAACAAAAGAGGCTTGGAAGGATCTCTTTACACGCCTCCCCACCCCTTCTTTTACTAGTGAGGAAATGCCTTCCAAAGGGCCTTTGGTGTATTCTCCCTTCTTCTCATGATCTCGAAAGTGTCCCATGCTCACCCTTCGATCACTAGCATTTTATGACTAGGACTGCCACGCTATGTGGCTGCCTTAGATAAGTCATGGTGGACTCACTTTGGTAAGGGGTTCCTGCTTTTCTAAACCATCTCTGCCTGCTGCTTCCTATGTGAGCACTGTCAGGATTCTGTAAGGATGAAATGAGAAATAGCTGTTGGAGACAGGAAACAGCCTCTTCTGCTACACGTCCCCCCCAAGTGAAGTTATTTGTCATAAATAGTGTCTTTCAGAGATGTGAACTAGTTAGTTTGAGACATACTTAGACCCCACAACACAGATAGGGGCTCAAATTTATTTACTATTTGTCTATTATTGCTCATGCTATTTAAACCTCATACCATTAACCTAGTTGTAAGTAGATTTAGAATTTACAAATGGGGATAAGAATCAATCAGGAAGAAATACTGCTCAAAATTGCACATAAATTAAAAGCTAACTCCAGAGCCCTGTGTCTGTTGCCCTGATCATAAAACTCATGATCCTTTTTCTATGCTTTTGGGGATCTCTTTTCAGTTTGTTTTATTTTTACTCTTAAGAGAATTCCTAACAAATTCTAAAGCCTGTCTGATCAGTGGAAAAAAACAAACAACAAACAAAACATGTTCTAGATGCCACAACCTGCTCAGGTGTAGAGAACTTTGAAGCTACATCAAAAGTTTTTCATTAGTATGGCAAAGTGGAGTTCTGTCCACTGTGGAGTAAGGTGTCCATTGCCAGAAAGAGTTGGTTGGACACTGGTGTTTGACAGTACTCTTCTAAGCTTCTAAATGAGGGGATCAAATCCCTGTGGTCTCTCGCATGCCTTCTAATATAAAGAAAGATCTTAGATGAGAGTGGATATCAGGGTAACCTATACATGTCCTAACTGAAAAAATATTAAGACCTATTGATTTTTATAAATGCATTTCTGCCCTCATGCTTTGCAACAAGTCCCTTCTCAGATTTTGTTGGTATTTTGCAAATGTAATATTATTGTCTTTAATACTTCTTTTCTTGGAACGAGCCAACCTGGGAAGCAGTTATACCCTAAATATCATCAGACAAATTGGTGATTGTTCCTGTGGGAGTTCACTCTCCAAACCTCACCCTTTCCCCCTTCATGTGGTTTAAATAGAATAGACCTTGCTCCCAAATGCAGGACATGAACAAAGATGAGTCAAAGCTCCTCGGTGAGTTTGATTCTTATTTCCTTAAATGTAGACTTTTGATAAATTTAACCAAATAAAATCATAACAGTGATTTTACTTTTATGAGTGTTAAAACCATTCATTTGTTCAGTGAAAACAATTTTAACATATTGATTCACTTTTCCTCAAATCATTAACTCTCTGACATTTGTAATAACACCATTTATCTTACCCAATTCTAAGTTAATACATAGTATTTACATCTTCATCTGAAGAATAGAAAAAAAAACCCTAATTTTTAAAAGTAAGGCTTTTTATTTAAAAATTTGTTTAAGCCGTTTACTTAATCGAATCTTATAGTGTAATGGTACTCTTAGGGTATAGGTTCCTGAGTAGAATCACTTTCTAAAATTGAGAATACAATCTTAGTTGAGTGATTTTACAGCATCCCAGTAATACTAGTAGATTTCTCAGACAAAGCCTGTTTTTTTCAAAAGTTTTTCAGCAGCGACCGTACTTCATTCTAGCTGAAATTTTCAGATACAAGGCGACCCTGGAAATGTAGTTGATTAATATTGGACCACATCAAAGAAATGGAAGACAAAAGAGAAGATGAACATGTCACTGGCAGAGTTAGGGAGAGGATGTGATGCTTTGTCATGATGTTGGACCTTGTAAGAAGCATCGGGGTATGGTTTTCTGATTAATACCACTTCCATTGGTGCCCGTTATCTAGACATCCTTAGTGTTCACAACCCATGATTTAGCAGTCTGAATCATTGTCAAAGCTACCGAGCCTTGATGGGTTCCAACCAGTAACTCCAAAAAGATTAAGCTAGAGCAAACCAAGTAGCATGAAAAACATCTCTTTTTGAAATTAAATATTGGCATAAAATTAAATGTTGATTTGGAAGATTTTTTTTCATTCCATATTCTCATAGCATTATAATGATCAATTCTGTAGACTCATAACACTTACTAAGAACACAATAGATACTCCTAATCCAATCAGTTTTTTTTTTTTAAACCACAGATGGCACAAATATCCACATACATGATGCTATTGGAATTGTTGGTAGGTTTGTTTCTTTTCTCCCTATTTCTGACAATAGACCTGTTAAATGTGTTCCTGGGGGGACTGCAATTAAGAACAAGGAAAGGCATTGCTAGTAAAGTTGGGATTAGGCTTTTAGAAGAATCCTTATCCTCAAAACTTCAAGAGAAGTGACCTGTTTATTGGAAATAGTGCTGCTAGAATTAGAAGCGGAAATAGAGGTATGATAATGAAACACAGTTCAGGCAGGAAAGGGCGGTAACACACGTATCACTCCACACCACGCAAGTATGCTGCCAGCTTAGATACAGAGCTGTGGCCCCTTTTGTCAAGTGATTCTATTTTCTGTTAGAAAGGCTAACTTTGAAATACCATTTTCAGGAAGAGAAGCTGGAGCAAGAGCTTCATTGAAACGATTATATCCTCGAAATCCTCTCATGCTGTTTGCAGTTAGGATGTCCTTATGAGCCATTCATTTCCACATGGCTTCTGGGAAATAAGGCTGAGCCTTTACTGTTTTCTAATGGGTCCAGCTTACACATCTGGAAGCCACTAGGAGATGTTGTTTTAGATTAGAGGTCAACGTTGAAAGTAGAGATAGTCTATGAATCCTGCACTTGTTTGTGGCTGTGGTTACATTCCAGCCATGTTTACCTACATCACTTATAGCGTTTTCTTCCTTCTTTCCCTGATAATCCAAAGAGTATGTTCATAGGGCACCATGGTCATTACCACAAAATATTACCATCTAATAGGAATTCTTAGTTAGTGATTTTGAGAGATAGCTTATTAATACTAAGGAAAGAGGATATATTTGATGTGTCATATTGTGACCTCATGTTCATTGTTTGGTTTAAATATAGGCGTCTGGAGGAGTTCATCACTAAAAGCTTAGGGGAAACCATGATCTCCTGTCATCATGCTGTATTCTGTTGCATTACTACACCTGTGAGCATCTCTCTCTCTCTCTCTCTCTCTCTCTCTCTCTCTCTCTCTCTCTCTGTCTCTGTCTCTCTCTGTCTCTCTCTCTCTCTCTGTCTCTCTCTCTCTCTGCAACTTGACACACTTCTCTTTATTCTTCTGCAGCATGTTCAAATGGCCCCTCTGCTCTTAATGCTGCACTATGATGTCTCTTAAGCAGAGGTCTCACAGAACAGCACAGAATTCCATGCTCTCAACTCCTTTTTAATAATTGGTTTTCATACGAGCATTCACATATTATCCCTCCCCTCCACCAAGTTGTTTAGCACTACAACTGGCATGTACTAGCAATCAGTAAGTATGTGTTTACAAATGGTTTTTTAAAACATTTGTCTGGAAATGTAGCCTGTCTCCAGAGAGCCACGTGTATCAAGGCATGCCACTTCGTTGGAGGGATAGAAAGTAACTAAAAGATTGGTCTGAATTAACAGAGAAATATTTCATTTTAATTAGTACCAAAGTTGTTTATAGTACTTTCTATCTATCTATCTATCTATCTATCTATTTTTCTATCTACTTATCAATCACATCTGTTTTATTTTGTTTTTTGGGTTTTTTTTTTTTTTTTTTTTTTTTGAGACAGGTTTTCTCTTTATCGTCCTGGTTGTCCTGGAACTCACTCTGTAGACCAGGCTGGCCTTGAATTTAGAAATCTACCTGTCTCTGCCTCCCAAGTGCTCGAATTAAAGGCATGCAAAACCACCACCTGGCATGCATCTTTTAATTTGTACAATAGGAATGGTCTTACAGGTTGCTCTCTACATACATTTTTTAAGTCAATTTTCATGGAAAATTCTCATTTACATGGACTATCATAGTGTTGGTTTCACAGAGACTATGATTCCTAAAATTGAAAACAAAACAAGAATAATGAAAATAAAAAAAGACATGTCTGAATAATATGAATTAAAATATTTGAGGAGCAAGAAGGATCAAACAGATTCATTATAATTAAAATATTTATTAGAATTAAAAATAAAGGTGGGCCAGGGAGATGACTCAGTGGGCAGAGGTACTTGCTTCTCTGCCACCAAGCCTGACGACCCAAATTGGATCCCTCAGACCTTGTGCTGATTGGGTTTTGTCAACTTGATGCAAACCTAGATGTTATTTGAGAAGAGGGAACCACTACGGAGAAAATACTTCTGAGATAGGGCTGTAGGCAAACCCGTAGGATATTTTCTGGATGAATGATTGGTATGGAAGAGCCCAGCCCATTGTGTGTGGTATTACCCCTGGCCAGGTGGTCCTGTGTAAAAGAAAGCAGGCTGAGTAAGCTACAAAGAGCAAGCCAATAAGCAATGTTTTTCTATGGCCTCTGCTTCAGTTCCTGCCTCCAGGTTCCTGCCTTGAATTCCTTCCTTTATTCCTTCAGTGATAGACTGTTACTTGGAAGTGTAAACTGAAATAAACCCATTCTTATCCAAGTTGCTTTTGCTCATGATGTTTTATTACATCAATAGAAAGCCCAACTAAGCCAGGTGATGGTGGTGCATGCCTTTAATCCCAGCACTCGGGAGGCAGTGCCAGGCGGGGGGCTCTGTGAGTTTGAGGCCAGTCTGGTCTACAGAGCAAGATCCAGGACAGGCACCAAAACTGCACAGAGAAACCCTGTCTCAAAAAAAAAAAAAAAAAAAAAAAAAAAAAAAAAAAAGAAAAAAGAAAAAAGAAAGAAAGCCCGACTAAGTTAGAGTCATAGGGTGCATGAAAAGAACCAATTCCTTTGGGTTATCCTCTGACTTTCACATGGTGGACACACACACACAGACACACACACACACACACACACACACACACACACACACACACGTAATAACAAATACAATTAGCTAACAGAAAGCAATAGTCAACCTAAAACCCTATCCTGCAGCTGGCATCATTAGCTCTAACGTCCAGCAGCTTGTCCTTTTGAAGTGCAAGAGCTTCCCCAAATGGACCAACTAATGAAACAGGACAAATTGGCCTGTGAATTAAAAGCCTGTCCTTAAAATTTGCAAAAGGTTAACTTGAAGATTGAAAACAGTGAGATAAACTCCAGGCCAAGTTTATCGTTGTACTAATTCTTTATCAACTCATCACCTATTTAGAGTTAGGGGAAGCATGACTTGTCTGGAATTGGGCAGAACAACCCCCTTGTTTCTTAGGCTCTGGAACTCCTCTTTATGCAGACAATCACCAGGCATTTCTCTCTCTGAGCAATCCAAGGTTATCGCTCACTAGGAAACAAAAGGTCCCTTTGAGGATGAATCTTGAGACTGTCCTGGTCCCTATTCCCACCCCCGTCCCAAATTACAAGCTGGAAAATGTCTAAGTGCCAACTACAAGAAGGACTTATCAAAGGGGAATTTCCCTTCAGCCCAAGAGCTCAGAAAGGACAGTTACATGACTATTGGTAAACTTGCTCCATTGCTGGAGCCAATGTACTGACCGTTCCCATGGACATTGTCTCCTTCAGGTCTCATAATTGCCCTACTGTCTAGTTTTAAATTGTTTGTGTTTTAAACAAAAGTAAACTGAGGTGTAGGGATGTAACTTGGCCAAGGTCCCACAGCTAGGGAAGAACAAGGCTGAGACACAAACTCAGGGCCTTTTCATGGAAAAGTCAAGGTTCTTGCCCCAGAATGTAGAGCTTCTTATGTAAAACAGAGGAAACGATCTTCCCAGGATCTGTCAGGTATCATAGAATCTTTAGGAGAGAGTGCAAGAACACTTTGCAAATGCATTCCTGAACCCTCAGTTTAAAAGTCCTGTTTTTGCTGTAATTAGTTTGAGGGGCCCCAAAACTAAAGTCCCAAGAACATCAAACTTAAACAGCAATTTTATAAAGAAATCGGAAAAGACGTCCAGCGAGAGCCTGTGGAGCTACAGGCTCAGTCCCCTACAATGGGAAGTTAAACTCGCAGTGTTGACCCTGAGTGATAGTGACGCTCACAGTCAACCCAGCCCAAGGCCTGTGTGATCTGTAGGCTTCATATTCTGGGACAAAGTAGGCTGATAACATTTGCCAAGTACTGTCGTGAGAAAAAAAAAAAAAGTTGTAATTGTGCCTGTGGCTTAAGAAATTCGGTTTACTTATATGCCATAGTTTACAGAGGGGTCCTGTCAGCAAAAGGGCTGTTATGTCTATCTCTGACCTTCCATTTGTGTATCTGAGCTTCATTTAATTTATTTATTTATTACCCACTAATTTATTACCCACTGCCTAAAGCAGGATAGTACCTGCTGCTTCTTTAGTTACATAAATATTTCATATATAAAGATGGGGGTGTTAGTGGGGGACTGTATGCTTAGCACATGTAAGGCCTTGGGTTCAATTCTCAGCATCAAAAACAACGCAAAAAACCAAACATTTCAGAAGCAAACACAGCATGTCTTCTGTTGTACCTCCTTACTGAAACTTCCGGAGCATCTGTGGAGGAGTTCTTATAAAAAGCCATTGGGGATGTTTGGAGGAAGTAGTTTCATTTCCTGGGAAAGGGCAGCAGGGCAGCATGCTCACTAGCTCTGGGATATATGCATATGGCCTTCATTTTTATTCAAAAAAAGAAAAAAGAAAAAAGAAAAACTACCCTTTCTCAGGCCTCCCACTGTCCTTCACAGCAGGATATATTAGTCATGTCAGACACAAATTTACCTCTGTCCTACACAAACCTCTCTTATCTTGTGATGGTTACTGTAAGTTACTGACATCAGCAAAGCCTTGTCAGGAAACTGAGGTAATCGAAAACTCTAGAGCAGTTGGAGAAAATGCATCCAGGATTATTTCAGGTTCTTCCTCCTTTGTAGGGTTCATGTTTCTCATCTGAGTCATGGCTAAAGTTGCTTAAAGGCTGTGCTCAAATCTCATATTTGGAAAAGGTTTATTTATTTCTGTTTTCTTTTAAGTTACATCACTTAGGCTGTGGGGTTTTATCTCACTACCTTTACAATTTAATCTGGGTATCAGCAGAGGAGATTGCTGCCTGCTGCTCTGCACAGCTGGTGGTTATGTGAGACATGAAGTTCTGCTGTGTGGGTCAGACCGCCCTGATGTCACCGCTGTAAATATTTTCAAACATCTTCAGGTAGATCACATTATGAGTTTCTGGTTCATTCTGGGCCCGTCCACATTTCTAAGTCACTCACTTTCCATGCTGTTTTCCATCCTGTCACCCAATTGTCCTACTTGGATTTAGGGGAAACTAGCTGTTACTGACAGCATCTTCCGGTTCTTCCTGAGTTTCAGACTTTGTGCTGGCTCTGGAGTGAGCCTGTTCTCAGTCTTTCCCTTCCACAATGACAATGTTCTTGTGAAGCCAGCTTCTGGGTCAGTGCACTACTACAGTAGGTACCGGCTCCCCACAGAAGCCCGGAGGCAGGCCTTTCTAGAGCCAGGCTCTTCAAGGAGGATGTTTCATGGTGACTCCTAAGCTGGAAGAAAAAAGAAAACAGTGGGGAGTGTGTCCAGGCAGATGCAGTTGAAGAGGTGGGTGGGGAAGGAAAAGGAAGGGGTGGGGAGGGGAAGCATCAGCTCATGAAAGCTTTGTGGGTCAAGCTAATGAAAGTGTTCTGTATTTTGGGTGCTTTAGGGAACCGTGAAATGGTTTAAAGTTGGACTTTGGTGTAATCAAATCTGTACTAGCTAATTAGTGACTACTTATTTATTTTTCATTAGTATATCTACATTTAAAAAATTAGTGTGAATATGTGTGTGTGTGTGTGTGTGTGTGTGTGTGTGTGTGTGTGTACCACATCAGGGGCCAGTTCTTGCCTTCTACCTTGTAAAGGCAGGAGCTCCCTTGTTCTGCATACACACACACACACACACACACACACACACACACACACACACACCACTCAAACACTCATTGAGTCCAGTTTGCATTGGCCTATTACTCCTAGGCTGGAGCCTGCCCTGGAATGTGGTCAATATACCAGATATTACACCATTGATGAAAACTGACTTCCTTCTTCAGTAACAATAGAAGCCCCACCCCAGCTTCAGAGTCATGGTTTTTTTTTTTTTTTAATTGTCTAGATTCCACATACGAGAGAAAGTGTGTTTGTCCTTCTGGGTCTGGTTTATTTTACTTAACATGATAATTGCCAGTCCCACACATTTTTCTGCAAATGACATAATTTTATTCTTCTTTATGTCTGATAATACTCGTGTGTGTGTGTGTGTGTGTGTGTGTGTGTGTGTGTGTGATTTATTGACTCTCTCCTTGAGATGGTAACTCACAGAAATGGATACACAGAATATGTATATTATTCTGAAGAAACAGGTTTAGGAGGGATAGAAGAAAAAGACAGAAACAAAAACAAAAAGAGCTGAAAAAGAACTTTGGGCCAATGTAGAAATATGGGAATGCTTTAGCAAGTGATAAGCCACAAGTATCAGGAAGGATGTGGTAGGTTTTATAGAGGGAATGGGTGGGGATACAGCTATTCTAATTTGGACATATTAAGCTCAAGCTGTTTTGGGATCCTTGGGTGGTGATTCTCAGTGTTCATATGAGCAGGAAGGCCTGTACCTAAGAAGTCTGACTTGGGTGATACATTTTCAGTCTTTGGTATACAAGCAGGAATAAAGCTTAGATGTTGAAAGAGTCACTGAAGCCCAGTGATGGGAATGAGGAGAGCAGAGATCCCCAGGGGGCTCTGGGAAATGCTACCATTTAAGGGTTGAGTGAAAAAGCAAATCTTGGTCAGTGTGTAGGAGGGAAACCAAGAAGAATGTGGTTAGAGATTTAAAAGAGTACTTTTAAGGAGGAAGTCATCAAGGGGATTAAAAGCTGTCTGTTCTATGTGTAAAGATGTTCTATGATTTTCAAAACAAATTAAATACATTAGGTGGGACTGTTATTGCTAGAAACATGTAATAATGCGCTAATGGCATATAAAAAATACCACAACGTTTAGACCAAAAGCACATTAAACCTGGCTTTCAAGATGATATATTACCCTCTAGAAAGAAAATGTAAAGGATGGCAGTCTGCCTCTCTGGGAAGAGGACGTAGGACTGAGTTTGTTTTTCTAGCCAAGAGATGACAAGTTCAGAGACCTGAGCCCTCTCTTTCACACCTACACCTTTTGTAGTCTGCTCATGGGTGGGTTGGGAATGGCAGGCTGGAGCAATGGGGCAGAACAGAGCTCATGGACCCCCTGAGAACTCCTTGCAGTACCTGGTCTCACTGGCTGCAAGAGCCATATATTAAGGCACAGTTGACTCACTCCCATCTTGCCTCACCCACGGAACGCCCCAGACACTTCCCAAATCACAGTGACCTAAGTCTATTGCAGAAATTATTAGCCAATTTCACAGGAGACACGGAGCTGGAGGAGGTTCAGATCATACCAGAGTGATGAATCTGAAGAGAGATCATAGCTTCCTCATTTCTATGACTGAACTCTAGTTGGGAAAGAAAAAAAAGAATTTGGATCCCACACCACCACCACCACTGCTACCACCACCGCTACCACCACCACCACTACTACCACCACCACCACCACTACCACCACCACCACCACCACCACTACACCCCACACACAGTTTTTTTTTAATCTTTAATTAAAATAAAAAAGTTCTACTGTTTTTCTCTGACATTTCTACCTGAAACAAGGTCTTGGTTCCCACACAACACAGCTTCCTTTGTTTTCTGGTTCTCCCATTATCTTGGTCTGCCCTCTGACATGATTTCCCAATTCATGTTTTCCTTTCTCATTTCCCTCTCATACTGACACGAGCCACAGACCTGTAACTAGAATATCTGACTCACTCTGCGCTCCTCTTGCTAAGGACACCATGTGGGACAGGAGGCAGGAAAACTGCTTGGCCAGTAATGCCTGCACTTCAGTGCCCTTTGACCCAAGAACTTAGTTATCCTAATTAAAAAGCCTACCTTATCGGGAAAAGATATTTGGGGGAAAAAGAGTAGGCAGTGAGTCTTTGTCCTTATGGCTGCACTTCAAAACCAGAAAGGACATTCCTGATACTGTTTGTTTTATTTAAGACTCAGTCCCCTGGAGAATGCTTAAGTTGGACATTCTCTGGAGTGAGTGCTCCGGCCTAATCATAGCTTGTTTTGGAGATGCAGTAGGTTCTGAGAACTCTAGTAAACAAAGGACTATTTGGGTTATGCAGTAGGTTCTGAGAACTCTAGTAAACAAAGGACTATAAGGGTTGCTGAAAATGACTCAGACACAATCTTTTACAGTTCTGGAGACTAAAAGCCCAAATTCAAGGTATTGCTTCTTTCTGGGGACCTAAAGGAGATGTTTGTTTCTGTCTCCTTGCTTCTGAGGACAGCTGGCGATCATAGGCATTCCTTGGTTTGTAGACACATCCCTACAGTTTCTGCCTCTATCTTCTCCTTGTGTGTGTCTGCCATATTGCATTAGTGTACAATAATCTCAGTTTAACTTGATTACATCTGCAAAGACCCTGTTTGCTAATAAGGCTGGAGTTACAGGTGTCAACAGTAACTGCTTCAACAGATCTTCTGAGGGGGATACAGTTCCAACCAGAGATTAGGATCAGGCCCTTTTCCTCTCCCAGTCATTTCTCCCTCTTTGATTGCCTTTCACTTATGAATGCTTCTGTCTACTATTCCTTCAGGCCTGTGAATGTTCCCTTTTCTAGATATGCCTGTGAACCTATCCTTTAGAACTCAGCTCTCAACTATAGCAAAGATAAGTTAGCCAAAGGAAAAGCAACAAGGCAACTATTCCTCCCTGGTATATGCCTTTAACAAATACTAATACAGTTCTGAGATGGCACCTTAACCTAAATGCACTGGTGAAACTTTTGTTGTGGTGTTTCCTAGGACACTCCCACTGTGGGTATTCTCTCCCTCAGAGCCTTTCTGTTCCTCTCTTGTGGAAAAGCAGACAACTTGAGCTGTCTTTGAATTGGTACATTTATTCACCTCCTGGTTCTCAATGTACCAAGGGAGATCCGTTCTTCATAAGGAAGTCCATTGACTGCAAGGATTTTGCTTCAGAAAATATCATCCTGGGGTAAAAGCATGTGGACTCTAAGCCCATTTTAAGCTGTGGGTAATTTTCAAGGACTGAACATGGAGACAGAGGGCATTTGGTTGCTAGGAAAATAGAATAAGATAAACATCATCTCTCTGCCCTGTTGCTTATTTTTTCTGCTTTGGAGTGGGCTGCACTTGCCAATCTGTCCCTCCCATCTCAGTGGTGGCAGGCTCACAGTCAGGCCTGTCTCTCAGGTGTGGGATGTAGTTCCCAGCTTAGCAAGGACGTGTTGTAGGGATCTCCCTCCGTGCTTGTAAAGAGCAAAAGACAGAGATAATAGTTCACTGGCATCAATAACCTGCCTCCTCCCACCAGCGGATCGCGGGAATAATAGACTCAGCGCTGCCCTCCTCCACCCCCTCCCTCGACTCTGCCACTGTCAGAGTCTCTTTCCTTCCCCACAACTGGGAACTCGAGGGAGCAGATTGTTTTGGCTGGAATTAGTCGGGCGCAGATGGTACCACCTGCTGCATGTTCCTTACTTCTTATTGGCTTCTCTCGCGGCTCTGTGAGTTTTTGTATTTTTTTAGAAGTTCAGAGGAAGGGGAAATGGCTGAGGCCCTTGCTCATGCCTGATTCTACCCCAGCTGTTTCGAGCAGACTAGCAACTATGGGGATCTGGCTGGAAAACGCCGACTGGGGAAGGGGCTTCCACCAGCATCCCATTTGCCATATCTCACGCTTCAGTTTCCAAAATACAAACTTCCTTTGGGCCAAACAATTTCTGCTTTCCAGGCTGACAGATCTGCCTGTGATGAGGTACAAGACAGGTACAAACGTCTGAGAAATGAGGTTTTCCTCCATTCCAAAACACAAATTTCATGTTACTGTCCATTTGTAGGGGAGAAATAGTAATGATCAAGCTGCAAAATTCATTACAGGTGATTCACTGGGGTTAAAAATCCAATCCCCCAGATTACCACAGTATGGAACTCAAGAGATTAATAAATTCAATTTTCACACCTAACACAAGTAAGACATTGGACCAAGGTCCTAAGAAGTTCATCAAAAGCCCTCCTCTTCTTGCTTTATCTCTGCCCCTCTACTATACTCTCTAGGGGGACTTTCTTTCTAGTACACAAAGCCAAATTCATTTGTGCCTCATGCATCTTCACTTGGAGTTCCTTCTCCCAGGAATGCTCTTGTTCCAGCTCTTCCTATGACTAACTTCTCATCTTTCAGGCTCAACTCTCCAAGAGGCTTTTCCTGACACCCCAAATTCTATCTGAGTTTGCCTGTCCCCACTTCCATCTTAGTATTTCCTTGTTTGATTTTATTTTTCCAGGAAGCAGTCCTATCCACCGGGAGCTTGTATTTTGTTTTCTACCTTCCCTGACAGAATGTACATCTTTAAAGGGGGATACTGTCTGTTTATTTACCACTTATTCCTACAACATAAAGTGGTTCTTTGGCTCATTGTTCAGTTCACTAAATTGCTTTTAAAGGCAATTAAAAACAATAAAATTATCTGTGTCAGGATGAGAGACCCAGTCTCTTTTTCAGGTTCCCCTGCAGCTACAGGGTGATCTGGG
>CABHPP010144638.1:0-46565 GCA_902168425.1 Peromyscus attwateri | reverse complement strand
AAATCAGTTTAGCACCACTCTATGTATGCACCTAGAGTGTTAAAGCCCTGGACCCTACTCCACAGGCACCATAGATTTTCATCAAATTCTTCAGACTTTCAAAATGCAAACTGAAGCCTGAAACTGCCGTTACGATAGAATGGTTCATGGCTTATGCCCTGCAGATCAGAGCTCAGATCCTAGAATAAGTATGTTTGAAGGCACTAGTCATTCTGGGATAACATGTTTTCATCATGTACTTTTATGTTAACAGGTAACATGTTCACTGAATGTCTGTACTGAGAACTATGCAGTCTAAGGTCGAGGTTTTCAGTGCTTTTATTCTTTGGCGCCATTTAAAAGATCCATGTCTCTTGTATGATGGGACTTTTGTATGATCTTTCAAACCAGTCCCTGAATGGTTTTGATAGTTCGGTTTTAAATCTACAAAACTGGAGATGCAATCATTGAAAAAATAAAGAAGTATTTTCTGTTTTTCCAAGAGTCTAGGATCAAGTTGTCATGGTTTAATGTTTCCCAACTAAAGAGAAAGCATACAGTCCTTAAGGAGCATCTCTGTTCAGTTGTGATAAATGTCTGAGGAGCATAATCTGCATCTGTCCTAGTGACTTGATGTGATTCAGACTAAAGGCAATTTAGGCAGGAACAGTTTTATTTTAGCTTACAGATTCCAGCCCACCATCATGGGAGGCCAAGGCAGGAACTCAAGGCAGGGACTTGAAGTGGAGACCATGGAGGAACACTGCTTAAATGCCTCACTTTCTTGTTTCCTCACTGGCTCATGCTCAGCTTGCTTTTTAGTATCACGCAGACCCACTTGCATAGGCATGTTGACACACAGTGCAATGGGCACTCCCAACATCAATCATCCATTACGGCAATCTACCACAGACACAGCCACAAGCCAATCTGATATGGACAATCCCTCCATTGAGATTCTCTCAGATGACTCCAGGCTGTGGCAGATTGACAGCTGAAGTTACCTAGAACCCTGTCAAACAACTGACACCTAAGTAAACGCTTCCAGTTTTGCTGAGGTTTCAAAATAACTGAAGAGTAATAACATCTTGGCTTATCACAGGACGAAGGAATTAGGGAGGATTAAGGAGGGTCTGAATAATAATGGGGCTAATAAAACGATGCAAACAAATTTGAGAGTACAAGGCACTGCATTATTCACATACTCTAGAGTGTCCCTGACTTAAGTAATTAACACCACTTTCAATGTGAGCTGTATGCATACAATATTAAAGATAAAACTTCAAAGGTACAAGGAAGAGTTTTAAACAATTGATTCTAAACAAATGACTCCAGTGTGCTGCAGTCACGACTGCTGAGTCCTCAGACAAGCAGTTCCTCCGTCCTCAAGGCCCCTGAGGCTTAGAAACTGGGAGGGTAGTAGCATGTTTTTCTCATTTCTCTTCACTCCCTAAGTGCATTTTCAGTTTTTCTTCCTTGCTCTTAGAATATTGGAAATCATTACCATTGCAGCAACACTCATTTTTGTACCATTATAAATACTGACATTTATTCTTAATGACTCAGTGTGGAAGCCAAAAAGCAATTACAATCGATTATATGTAGAAAGTTCTTTTTGTTATAATTATAGCATTTGTAGAAGTTCTAAGATCTGAAGCTCTAGTTGTCTTTGGAGGTAAATTCTCAATTATTAGTAAAATGCAAAAAAACAACTTTTAAAAGCAAGTTTCTTAATAAGAAATGTCTCAAATGCCATTCTCTTTTTCTTTCATTAGGATCCAATATAAAAATTCTTTTTTACTTTCAAAGACTCATCCCCTAAGTGTAGCAAAGATTTTCTTTTATTCTGACTTCTCCAAACAAATTACCTTATTAAAATGGAGTTTTAACATTGATTTCATATACATTCTTTTTAGCTAACCTGGAACTTCAAAATGTGATTTTTTTTTCCCTGAAGCCCTTCAGGGCTAGTGCTTCCTATCAAAGTGGTTTCAAAATAACCTAATATCTATGCTGTTGTTTCTTGTCAACTTATGTGTTTATCTTTCCTTATCTTTTCCTATGACTGTGCTAAAAGAACAGGCTTATTATCAGGAAAGGAATGAGTCTGTATTATTTCTTTTGTATTATTCTCTAAACACTAATCCCTATTTCTAAACAAATATGGACTCTCCTTGCTTTACGCTTCATGATAAATTTCCACAGACCATAAGTTCATTATTGAAATTCCTACAATGGTCAAAGCTTCATGATCACTTCTGGAATTATCTGGGTTTTTTTTTTTTTAAGATTTGTCTAAAATTGTGTGTGTGTGTGTGTGTGTGTGTGTGTGTGTGTGTGTGTGTCCATGTGTGAGAATGCACAGACGTGTGGGCAGATATCCTCAAAGTCCAGAAGAGGATACCAGGTGACCTGGAGTTGGAATTACAGATCATTGTGAGCCACCAGACACCGTGCTTAGTACCAATCTCGAGTTCTCTGCAAGAGCACTGTACATTCCAAACCAATGAGCCACCTCTTCAGCCCTGAATTCTCCACTTTTAATCTTCCATTGTGTTTTCTATTTGTTCTTTTAATGTAGGGTCATATTTACCTGTATCTTCTATTTGACTGTAGCGGGTGTTTGGTATGTGGTTTGCTGTATACTGTATGTGTTGTATGTATAGTACAATGTATGGCACATAATAGGCACTTCACAAATACTTGTTTATGTGTTTCCCTCTGACTGCCCATTGGGGAATTATAAAGAAAAAGGCCTGAGCTGGAGCAGAGCACACATCAGCTTTTGTCATGGATGTCTGTTATTTTTAGTGTTCCTTATTATATTTTTCTCCAGGCTTGAAGTGAGACAAAGCAGTTGTTGCCTTGAGGTCACTGTCGGCTCTAAAAGTCCAACAAAATCTTCTTTGTGCTGTACTCTCTGCTATAATTTGGAAGGAGAAGAAAAAGACATGCCTTGCAGATTTTCTTAGATGTTTGCATAAACTAAGTGTGGAGCAACCTCTACATCAAGTAGAGTGGGCACAGGGGAGCCAGGCTATGTGAGGAAACACTGGTAGGCTGCGTCTATAAGGTTGCTTCTGAACGAGGTTAAGTTTTGACTCTGTAGGTTGACACAGCAAATTGCCCTTCCCAGTCTAGAGAGCCCTCATCTAAAGTGTTGGAGGATGAGCAAGAAACAATGCTTTCTATCTTAGAATAGATTGAAAGAATGACTATCTTCTAGCTGAGGCTCTTTTCTTCCCCTGACTTTAGGCATGGATTCAAACTGGAAAACTATCACCTAGTCCCCTGGGTCTCTAGCTTACCTGCCAGAGATCACAAGGCCTACCAGCTTCCTGCTTTGTTTACTTCTCTGCTTATTTTTAAAAAATAAGGAGTGCTATGTAGCCTAGGCTATCCTTGAAATCAATAGTCTCCTGCATCAACATCTTTAGTGCTAGGATTAAAGGCATGTGCTTTAATGTGAAATGTTATTTTTTTCAATGTTGGGAATTGAACTCAGTACCTTGTGCATACTAGACAAATTTTCTGTCACCATTCTGAATATATAGCTCTAGAGTATTAGTTTTAGATTGGAATAATTTCAAACACATAAAATTAATAAGTAAAAAATAATTCTGGATATGATTATTAACCTGCTAAAATTTACAGCTATAATTCAAATAGATCTGACTTCTATGCCCAAATCATACAGGAGTAGGTTGTCGGGTTTTATGCAAGGCTATATTCAAACACCAGGGGGCAGTAGAGTATTTTCTTGTTGAAAATATAACCTCTGAATTCTTAATTTAAAAATTTCAATATCTCACATTTAGCAAATACCATTGTATGCAGATCCTTGGAGAACATGTTGAGGAAATTCATTAATAAATAATATTCATAAGTCGGAGGCATTTAAAGTGCATTAAATTAGAGTTTGCTCTCTATAAATGTAAATGATCCATAGCTACACATAGTTGTTAATTACCTTGTTAGTCAGACATTTTTATCATTGCAGAATGTTCTTTTGGATACCACAGCCAAAGGAAATAGAACACCATATCTTCTGTGAAGATGTGCCAGAGCCAGAAAAGTGTGGTGTCAGCAATCAAAAAGAAAAGTTTTCAAGGAAGGAGTGATTCAACAGCACTGTGTTCTGACATTTAGGGGATTTCTTCTGCATGTTATACAAAGTCTCCAAGTTCCCAGTATTATAAGGTGATGTCATAAACAATCAGAGGGACCAATATTTCAAGTAAATGGAATACTGAATTTTAAGACATTGTGTGGCATCTTAAAATTAGCATAGAACCATTTCTGATTTCAATTTTTTTGTTGTTTAAACTGTGAAAATTTTTTCTAAGATAAAAATAAAATTAAAACCATGATGGTGTCAACTGCTACCATGTACCTCTGTGGGGCATTTTATTCCTGCAAGATGTTCTTAGAGTTGGCCCTGACAGGATCATTTCATGGTAAGAGAAAGAATCTAAAGTCAAATTTTGCAGGACTATGAAAGAGCAAATGAGATGAAAAATGTCACACAGAAGTTATTTAAGAGAGAAGAAAGGAAAGGCAGGGACCCATAGATCAAAGGTTGATTTTATTGCATCATCTCCTGAATAATTGATGGGCTGGTTCACAAACCTTGTGTAACAAAATATAAAGTTTGCTGGGTTTGTGCACCTGTGTCCTTTTTATGTAGAGATAGTGTGTAGCATATTTGTAATTGAATGGAAGAATTTTGAAATCAAGAATGAGAAGGGAAAAGCGATTCAAGAAACTGCCACAAAAAAAAAATGCATAAAGAAAGGAATCATGAAGAAAGAAGAAACTCTGTGGAGGACCATAACATCTTCAGCCCTGTTCCTTAAAGGGAAGGGAGGTATCAGGTTGGGAGAAAAACCTGAGTGATCAGTCCAAGAAAGTCTGCAACATTGTTCTCAGGGCCTTGTATTTCTTCTCCATTTCATACTGGTGTTTTCCACACACCACTGTTAAGATGGTCTCTGTGAAGAAAATTGTTTCTGTTAAAACTTGGATTTTAAAATAACTTATCAACACTTACTAGTTGGGGCTCTAAGAGCTGACAGTACTTTTAAAACTATTCTTGCACATGCTTATTTGTGTCAAGACCAGAAATATTCAGAAAGGCTGAGATGTAACATTACTCAAAAGATTTTAAAATATTTAGTGCATCTGGGAATTTTCTTTATGTTTGCTACTCATGATACATAATTTATTTGGCCCCTTTCTCTAGCATATCCAGAGTCCTCATTGTACTTTGCTATAAGTTCCTGGGAAGCGTGATTATTTATGATGTGGTACTATTATTTCCTGTAGCCTGCTCATCTTGATTTGACTCTAAACAGGCATATGGAACTCAATCTCTGATCATACTTTGCTCTAATTGTTCTGTAATAAACCCCAAAGCTGTAGCATTTATTAAATAATTATCATTCAGAAGCCTTGTGTTGGTGAAGTCATTTAATATTCTATAACTTTGGATGTAGGTGCACTATCATGCTTTCCAAGTAGCAAAATAAATGCAATAATTCTTGGGTCTCTGATGACCATTAGTTTTGCTATTTGCTCCTATTGCTCATCAGTCAAAGCAGACAAAAGACTTCCAGATTTCCAAGAAGATGGTACTTACCACAATAAAGAGGCATGTTCTCTGATTCCTTGGGAATTATCTTCTGGGAAGAATATCTCAGTCAATTAAATAATGACACCATTGATAGCAATTGGAATAGGCTATGTGAATGCCTGTAACTGGTTTTAGTAACTGGAGTCCTCTAACTCTTAAATATGCCTGGTAACAGCTGCAGGGAGACTAACACAGAAGCCATGATAGCCAGATGTTATTGGAGAAGTCGTTGTCTCACAAGCGATGGCTAATGCTTCCAGATTTATGTAATATGCTGAAGAAAAAAATATTTATGTTCTGTTGTAAACATGTCAAAATGATGAATTTTGACAATTAATTATTGGGGTCTAGCTGGTCTGCCGTTTCTTTCTCAGGCACAAACTCTGACTGAATTATAGCTGCGTCACTGAAATGTTACTTCGGAAAACGGTGGGAACTGGATACAGCTAGGAAGAATGTCTTCAGGGGCAAAACAAGACCACAAGGGCAGAGAAGTGTGAAAGGTGTCCAAGAGACCATTAGCTCAAGCTCTGCTTGCAATGCTGTTTCCTTAGTAGCTAGCTAAACGATATATAGACAATATTGAAAAAAAACTAAAAAATGTTGAAATCTGAAATAAACCCAGAATCCTGTGTCTCTGCTTACCCTTGTGCTTTCCAGATCCCTTGGTATCCATAGCCATTAACTTTGCACCCCAGTCGAAATTTGCTGTGTAAAAGGAACATTCTACTCTCCCCCCCCAACCCCCCACACATCTACAAGCCCCGGAACATTCCATTCCGGACTCACTGTGGATTCTTTGAAGATTAGTTCCATGGTCCAGCTGCAGTTCTGATGGGTGGGTCTCAAAAGACCTTCTCATTGTTTTTGAAAGAAAAACAGCCATGTCTCTGAGAGTGGCCAACAGAGATCCTCTGTCTAGAGGGTTTCCTGAAAACCTGGTGGACTGTGGAAGGCCAGCGAGAGTTTCTCAGTTACTCATAAACGCAATGTTACATAACAAGGCAGACCTTCCCCTCATCCTGCTCAGGTGAAAAGTTAGGGAGTACCATTTCTTCAGAGTCTTTCCTTGAGTGAGTTTTCTGTAAAATATGTAACTCCACATTGTTGGTTTTAAAGTGACTTAGACAAAGCCAACCATCCTTGTAAGAGGTAGGATATTAGTATAGCTCCATATTTGCTGATCACTTTCCTTAAAATTGTACATAGATTATTTTAATTTGTTTTATTTAGGCAAAACATAATTTAAGAGCTTACACTTTCATTAAACCACTCATTCTGCCTGAATACTCTTTCAAACCACAAAATCTTTCAATTATTTTGGCTGTCATTTAGCTTGAAATTAATTGAGCTCTATTTGATTAGATTTGGAGATGAAGTATTGATGCTGACCTCTGATGACCCATCAGTTTCCAACAGTATCCCCATCATTTCTAAACTGAAAACTGGTGGTCATCACTCTTCTTCTCCTTTCTTGCAAACACACTGTCAATGTGGCAACAGATGATTGGTTCACTGGTTCAATCCACAGTGCCTAGATTCACTATTATGATTCTTCTAAGTCAAAGGAGAGTACATATTGTATAAACGTATTTGTTTTATATAAAGATATTATAATATTATATTTTATATTATATATTATAGTAATATAAAACTAATATTTGCTGATATATGCTATGGGATAATGCTTTTGCACACTGGTTTAATAAAACGCTGATTGGCCAGTAGCCAGGCAGGAAGTATAGGCAGGATAAGCAGACAAGGAGAATTCTGGGAAGAGGAAGGCTGAGTCAGGAGATGTCAGCCTGCCATCCAGGAAGCAGCATGCAATGGCACACAGGTAAAGCCATGGAACACATGGCAACATATAGATTAACAGAAATGGACTGAATTTAAGTGTAAGAGCTAGTCAGTAGTTAGCCTGAGCTAATGGCCAAGCAGTTTTAATTAATATAAGCCTCTGTGTGTTTACTTGGGTCTGAGTGTCTGCAGACTGGGCGGGACACAGAAAACCTTCAGCTACAAGTATATATATTAATTAATATGAGAAGGGCTTCTAAACGTTTTAAATTTAACTTTTAATTTTCTCTTGCTTTGAATTGTTCCAAGGTGTATATTATTTCTGTTGCCTGGGCTGTATATCCTCAGAACAGATATGTGCCTGGCACATCCATTCTGATCATTAGAAAGTAGTCCTTGCATTTCCTGTGTGCGACACACCTATTGGATCATGGGGACTTGCTTTATGGTGCCTCATGCTTACTCCTCAGGACGGCCTACTTATCTTCAGTGCCACTCTCAGCTCAGGAACTTGTATGTTTGCTTCTTCCTGTTCATAACCTGTTTTCCAGTAACTTCTTAAGCAAGAATGGACATGAGTATTTTAAATGTGTACAAAATGGATTGTTGACAACTTCTATGTCTATAAAGGATCTGTGTCCTCTTGTATTGACTAGTGGCTTGGCTCTGTAAACATAGTAGATTGGAAATAATTTTATTTAGGAATTTGAACATACCAATATGTTCCTGTGGATTTCCATGCTGATACTGGCAGATCTCAAACCAATCCCCTGATCTTTTAATCTATAGGTTTTATAAGAATAATAAAACCATGCATTTACAGTTATTTTCCTGGTTTTATTTCAAGAGAATAGTGTGGATAATGTGTAGTTTTTCCCCACCTCTCCTATGCTTTCTTATTTTATTTAGTGATGTTTCATTTTACATTGATGGGTGCTTTACCTGTGTGCTTTACCTGTGTGCTTGGTGCCTGCAGAGGCCAAAAGAGGTTATTGGCTCCCTTAGAACTGAAGTATGGATGACTGTGAGCCATCACATGGCTGCTGACAATTGAACACCTATCTTTTGCAAGAGCAACAAATGCTCTAAACCACTGAGCCATCTCTTCTATATTCTAAGGTCTTTGCTTATTTCTCATGGATTCAGAGCCTTTGGAGAGCCTAGCTTGGCTGTCAGTGTGTGTGTGTGTGTGTGTGTGTGTGTGTGTGTGTGTGTGTGCGCACATGTATATGTCCATGTGTGTGTACACCAGAAGATGACATTGGGTATCATCTCTAATCACTCTCTACCATATTATTTTTGAAACTTTTTACTACATTTATTGATTTAGTGTATACAGGGATGGCACTGATGCACACATGCACACAGGACCAGGTGCATGTGTGGAGGTCAGTGGAAATTTTATGGGAGTTGGTTCTCCTCTACTGTGTTTGTTCCAGTGATCTCACTCCACTACCAGGCTTGGCAATAATTACCTTCCTTTACCCGCTGAGCTATCTCTCAGAACTATCCACATTAATTAAGGCAGAGTCCCTGAATGATCATCAGTTTCTTGAGTTGACTTGCTGGTTGGCCAAGAAGCCACAAGATCATCTTGTCTTCAGCTCCCCAGCACCATGTTTCTATTTTTTTTTTTTTTTGTATGTAGGTTGTAACGATCCAACTCAGATCTGTATCAGGTTAGCAAGCACTTAATTGACCGAACCCTCTCTCTGGCCCCTCAGTTGGGTTTTGAAAACATGGTCTCTCACTGAATCTCAAGGGCTTGCTGACTGGCCAAACTAGTTGGCCAGCAAGTCCCTGAGAGCCTCTGTCTCTGCCTTTCTAGCTCTAGGATTGGAAGCACACACATTACACACTTAGCCTCTTCTCTTTTAATATGGGTTTGAGGGTTCAAAACTTCAAACTCAGGGAAATGATCCCCAGCCTTTTGCCTGACATTTTCTACTCAGGTTGGGTCTACATATTTGCCAAGCACCATGGTCATTTCGCTGATCGGTCTACCTGAAGAAATGACACAAATACAACAAACTAACCAGGCATGATAAAGGTTATTCATGTATTGGGATTTTTCTGATAGTTGCTTATAATGAGTCTGGAACCAGAATTTGGAGAGAATGATTACAATAATGAAATTCCACTTTCTTTTCTTTTTCAAAATTTGACATTACAGTTTTGAGCCTAGAATGCAATAGCTGAACCATCTAGCTACAACTCATAGAACGACAGAGAATAAGAATAAAGCACATGACTGTAAAATACAGATTGATCTTGCTAGGAAAGGGAAATAGAATAGATAATTATGGATGGATAGGGTGTGCTGAAACAAGAGGATCAGGTGGGGAGGGAGAAGAAAGAGGGAGGGACATAGGGAGGGACAGCTAAATAAAAGGCCATTGGAGTGGTGTTATGGAAACTTAATACAGTAGAGGCTTCCAAAAAGATATACCTATAAGAAGGCAAGCTCCAAATAATGTAGGGACAGAGTCCCAACTGGTCATCTCTTGTCACCTAATAAAGCAAATGAAGCGTCTAGTACTGGGACTGGGTTACACCAACTGAGTTGTTGGCTAAAGGGGGCCAATGGAAATTCCCCCCAAAGAATCCTGGCTGTTGCCATGACAATAGGTTGCTCTCTACAAATTGACCAAAAGGCCCCACTGCTGAAGACAACAGTTACACAACTCATTGAACATGGAGAAGTGAGCTGGTGCCTACAGAGAGCCTTCACTCCTATGTTCTAGTGTGTTTGGTAAAGTAGGGTACTCTATACATTAACAAAAGAGAAACCTATAGACCAAGTCCGCCACAACCCTTAAATCTATGGTAATGTCTTGCCTACAAGATGTGCTGGGGCAATGGTGACACTAAGCTTGTGGGAATAACCAACCAATATCTGATTTGACTTAAGGCCTGCCTCTTGAGGTGAAGCCCATACCCAACAATGGTTGGTTGACCAAGAACCAGAAACTAGATAGCCCAGAGAACTATCTATATAGACCAAACAATACTAGTTTAAAAACAAACAAAAAACAAAACATTAAGATAAAATGACTCTTAATGACATTCTGATATACTCATAGATCAGTGTCTGGTTCAGCCATCACCAGAGAAGATCCTCTGACAGCATTAGGAACAAGCAGAGTCTCACAGCCAGGCATTAGGTAGAGAGAGAGAGACTTTGGAACACTCAGCCCTAAACAGGTTGTCTCCATCAAATACTTCCCCTAGGGCTGAGGAAATCCTGCAGAAGAGGAGGCAAATAGAGTATAAGAGCTGGGAGGGATGGAGGACACCAGGAAGACAAGGCCCTCTAAATCAACATGATCAAAGGTCATATGAACTCACAGACACCGAGGCAGCATGCACAGGGTCTGCACAGGTCTGCTCTGTTCCTTTGTGCATGGCTTCGAGTTTAGTGTTTTTATGTGATTCCCGGGTGTGAGAATGAATGATTCTCTGATTCATTTGCCTTCTCTTGGGCTTTTTTCCTTCTGTTTGATTGTCTAGTCTAAATCCAACATGTTTGTTTTTGTTTTATCTGATTATATTTTGTTGTATTTTATCATTATCTCTTAGAAACCTGTTCTTTTCTAATGAGAGACTGAAAGGGAGTAGATCAAAATGGGAGGGAAGGTGGGGAGGGAAAGGGAGGAGTAGAGGGAGGGGAAACCATAATCAAGATATATTATGTGAAAAAAGAATATATTGTAGATGTAACCGTCTTGTTAAATAAGAAGCACAGAGCCAAATACAGAGTTAAAAGCCAAGAGGTCAGAGCAATAGCTAAGAGCTGAGATTAAAAACCTTATCCTTCACTGCCACTGCTGTCCTACCTCTCCACAAGAGACCTACTTCCTGTGTGTTTGTCCTTTTTATTGACTTTCTATTCTGCCTTCTCATTGGTTGTAATGACCTCCTCTTCACTGCCCATCTATACAGACCTCCAGGTCTTCTATGGTTGGTATTGAGATTAAAGGAGTGTGCTTCCATGCTGGTGGTATCCTTGAACACACAGAGATCTGCCTGTCATGTGATCAGGATTAAGGGTGTGTGCTACCACTGCCAGACTTCTGCTATGGCCTGCTATTAGCTCTGACCCCAGGCAACTTTATTTATTAACATACAAATAAAATCACATTTCAGTACAAATAAAATATCACCATAATATATTTTTAGGAAAAGACATTTTTATGTCTTTTATCAAAAGAGTATGCAGTTATCACATGTCATGACTCTTGAGGCTGACTCAGAAATATAGCTACTCAGACTTCTGATCCATAATGGAAACATCTGTCATTTAAATTTTCCTATGAAATTTACTGTTTTTACCTCCACTGATTCAGAACTTTCAGTACATTTGTTTCCATGTTTTCCCCCCCGACATCCTGAGTCATTCTTCAAATAAGCAGTGGCTATAATTTGGTAATGAGCAAACAAAAAATTGTATGTTCTGTGTACTGTGCATGAGTGTGAGGGTTAGAGAAGCCATTTGTGTGGATTAGAAGGCTTTTGTTTTCTGTTGATCTGGTATTCACTTAACCTTTCATTTTCTTATATCTGTAATAATTCTTTCAGAATATCATACAATATATTTAGATAATTTAACTATCTTTTTAAAGTCATCACTGGGCTTACATTGTGGTACAGGCCATGTACATGTGAGAAAGATTTTAGAACTGCCCTTCTAAAATTCAAAACATAACAACTAGAATTCTCAGAACTAAATGAGAAAATTGCAGCAAAGGGAAGATTCTTTTTATTTCCAATAACATTTCCCAAATGCTGTTTTCAGTCAAGCCTTCATCTTTGACTGAATTTATTATCCCAGATTTAAACACTTTATGGTGAAATATTTCTAGAGCATGTACTTCTCATTTTAAATTGAATGCAGGAGAAGTTGACAGGGCAGGTTGAGACTGAACTTCTGGTGGCCTAAAGATAATCCAAAAAGGTTCTAGTTGTAGTGTCCTGGCTTGCCCAGTTGCACTATGACCAGTTTATTTTCAAAGAGAGACATATAGCTGTCTAAAGTTCTCTCTAACTTGATTCTCACCACTATGACTTTCTGTAGATAATGGACCTGGAGTTCTTTTGCTTTTCTTGGCTGAAGCATTTGTCATTAGTCTGGTGTGTTCCACTACATACAACTGGCATTGTTATTATAGATACTTCATAGTTTCGCTGAAAACATGGTTAGGAGATTTGTATTCTTTGCCTTGAAAAATTTAATGGAACCATAGTTTTCAGCTGACATTTTATGTAACCAAAAATAAGGTGGTTGAAGAAAAAGAAGCAGGTCTAGTGAGATGGCTCAGTGAGAAAACACACTTGCTGTCAAGCTTGATGACAAGAATTCTGTTACCAGAACTCAGATCCAGGAAGGAGAAAACTGATTCCCACCAGATGTCTCCTATTCTGCCATAGTGTGCAGGTGTATATGTATGTGTGTGTGTGTGTGTGTGTGTGTGTGTGTGTGTGTGTGTGTGTCTGTGTCGTCTGTCTCTGTCTGTGTCCTTGTGCATGCACATACACCCATGCAGGGATAAATAAGTAAATAAAAAGTAAACTGAAACAAATATATAATTTGGAAAACTAATGATTTTACATAGCTAATAAAAACCTACTGCTATACTGACCTATCTGAACTCATTGCCTAATAATTCCAAGCTGTGTAAGAGAAATGTTTTATCATGCATTGGGATGTTTTATTTGTAAGTACATTAGACATCCTAGAACTAGGGATAGATACCAAAGGAGAAACAACAGATTTGAATAAGCCAAATTCTTTGGAATGTTGTAGCCCTTTTCAAACCCTAACTCTTTGAGAGACCCAAACTCTGCTGCTTTTAACTTACTGTTATGTTATGAAATTGTAGTAGTGTAATATGACTTGTGTACATGGCATGAATATGTTAACTAATCAACATATACACAGACAATGAAAATAGAACTTCCAGTAAGTTACAACAAGATGCAACTTATCAATTATGTTTTGTATTTTATTTTTATCACTTGGAGTCCTGTGGGTGTGTTCTAAGCCTGTCTGGGAAGTACTTGAAGCTGGTTGTTGAACATGTAATTGAAACTGGAATGCATTGTGGTTAGGGATATTTTGAACATGAATTTCAGACAGGCTGATGGTTTTTACAGTCTGATTATTAGGATTAAGGCAATATTATAAAATCAAGGAAGGTTTGAAACAGCTCAAAATCTTAGATGAACAGAAATTTCCCATTCAAGTGTTTACCATATTTCCTAAACTTAAATATTTAACTTATATGTCTTCTAATTTCCTTTAGTGATTATGTCTACATTTAGAAGACTTTTGGAAACTCTGATATAACATGAGTTTATATATATATATATATATATATATATATATATATATATAGTTTATATATCCCAGAGATTCTGTGAAATTGGAATTAGTTTAAATTCTTTTTCAACTTATGGTTAATGTTACAGTTTCTGCCTATTATAAGGATATTCAAGTGGCTGGAATTACCAGAAGACTGTCCTTTCATATCTGAGAATCTGGGACAAGGTTGTTTAATTTCTTCTCTCTGGCTGCCAAACAACTTTTACAGTTTTATTCACCAGTCAGGTCCACATTCCAACAACTATGGAATATAGGACATGGCTGAAGATTGTGATAAGATTTTCTTGAAGCAACGCCAAGGAACTCAAGCTTATTAATAGGATTGTTTATGGAATTCTATGCATATAAAAAGCATGATAAGAAGCCAACACTGGCTTTGTGTGTAAAGTCTTCAACCATTGAAGTCTTTCCTGGCGATATTTCAAATTTCACCTTGAAAATCAATTAGCATTTGCAAGAACAATCATGTGAATGCTGATGGATTATAAATTCTGGGGTAGGCAATGTAGCTCAATGGTATGGCAATTGGCTAGAATGAGTGAAGACCTGGAATCCACACCCCACATTTCAAAATAAAAAGAGACAAAATGCCAACACTCAGGAAGACATGCTTCTACAGTATGATTTATAATTTATTTATCCTTAAAAGTTGTTGTCTTGGTTTTGACAACAATCCCAAAGCGGTATGTATCCCTTATCATCCCACAGCAAGGATAGAGAAAGGCTGCTGACTAGGCAGTTCATGTTGAGAAAACAGTTTCTTTCTTGTATTGTTAATTGACAACAATTTGGTACATTTGTGGTTACACTACAGTGTTTTGACATCTGAATGCACTGTGAAAATAGTCAAACTAATTAACATAGCTATCACTTCACCAATACGACATTGTGTGTGCGGTGAGAACTTTAAAAATACGCTCTAGCCAATTTCAAAATACACAATAGTATTTCATGTATTTGGTTAGCATGTAGCACAGGGTGTCATCAAAGCTTGTTGCTTCAGCATAATTGAAGTACCTGCACATCTTGGTTGGGACCCTTCATTTTCCCTCTTCTCCCAGTCCAGCCTCTGCAAATCACATCCTAAGGTCCATTTTGATGATTCCACATATATATGAGATCACTAGAGTGGTTATCTTTCTGAGTGTCTTAGTGTCTGTAGCATTACAAGCAATCTTTCATGCTCTGCAAATCATAGAATTTCCTTCTCTTATAGTCCTGTAGTTTTCCAGTGTGTGCATACTCCATATTTTCTTTATCTGTTGGTGAATAGTTGGACCTCTGCCCCTAAGAAATGAAAGCAACCTGTGAGTAATGACTAATTATACATGAGAGTACAGCTGTCTTTTTGATGTACCAACTTCAGTTCCTTTGGATTTTTACCCAGAAATGATGATGTTTGATCCTATTATAACACTATTTTTAATTTGATGAGAACTTCCATACACCTTTCCACAAGAGCTGCACTAATTTACATATCTATCAGTTGTATTGAGCTGTTCCACTTTCTTTATCTCAGTCAACGTTTTTTCATCATTGTTTTTTAAATAATTACAGACTTTTTATTTTTAATAACAATATGATTACATCATTTCCCCAGTCCCTTTCCTCTCCCCAACCCCTTCCATATATGCTGCCCACTTTACTCTCTCTCAGATTCATGCCCTTTTTTTCCTCTCTTATTGTTACATGTTTATCAACTTGCTAAGACCATATATCTTTACTAGTATGTATATGATTACATACGGAGCTGACTACTTCATATTGGATAACCAATTAGGAGGTTCACTCACATGGCAGACTATGTTTCCTGCTTTCAGAAGTTTCTAGTTGTGGGCAGTTCTTTGTCAAAGGGTTAGGCCCCAGCAAGATTTCCTTCCCCACAACAGACTGTCTATTGATATTGCTGGTGTTCAGGACTGGTTTAGGCAGACATGTTGTCGAGGTATCACAGAGGTAGCGTCCCTGTTGCTCCTAGGAGATTTGACCTCATAGAAGAACTTTTGGTCCTCTGGTTCTTGCAGTCTTCTCCCAGTCCCATTCTAGGTTATTCCCCAAGCCTTAGGGAATTGGAATCCCACAAACAGTTGTTCTCTGCCGTTATTGAGTTGTGACTTTTTGTAATGGTTTTTCTGTCTGCTACAAAGAGAAACTCCTTTGATTAGAATTAAAAGATATGTTTTTCCATGGGTATAAGGATAAGTATTTATAGTCCAGTTAGGAATTATGCTGGTTTAGTAAAGTGTGGAATAGGTTCTTCTTTATGATAATGACCTCACTAGCACTGAGTAGTTGGCTAGGATTCCAGTACCAGTTACAGTTTCTCTCCTGGTGATAGGGTCTTATGCTGTGGGATGTTCTGTATGGCAAATGTGTTGCTAATAAAACACTGATTGGCCAGTGGTTAGGCAGGAAGTAGGCGGGACTAACAGAGAGAATTAAAAGAGCAGGAAGGCAGAAGGAGTGACTGCCTGCCAGCCAGCAACTGCCAGGACAAGCAGCATGTAAAGATGCCGGTAAGCCACGAGCCATGTGGCAAGGTATAGATTTATGGAAATGGATAACTTAAGATATAAGGACAGTTAGCAAGAAGCCTGCCACGGCCATACAGTTTGTAAGCAATATAAGTCTCTGTGTTTCCTTGGTTGGGTCTGAGCGGCAGGTGAAAGAGATTTATCCTGACTGTGGGCCAGGCAGGAAAACTCTAGCCACAGTCTTAGGTCCAATTAGACAACTGTTGGTTACCACCAAGATATGAGTGACACCATTGTGATTCATAGGAATCACAGCTGGGTAAGACTATTGGTCACTTCCCTCCCTTGGCAGCTTGCATAGGATCGTCTAATACTAAGAAAGTTAGTCCTCAGAGAGGACACTCTCAGGTGACATCCAGCTCAAATCCTCAAAGTCCTGTGTCCAAAATGCATGGTGTCTTCAATCTTTGAGAAGCAACCAAAGGAAGCAGCAAAAGAATGGTTTTGAGACTCACTAGCTGATGTGGTATGGAGAAAAGAGTCCTCTATTAGGGGCAGAAATCAGAGTTCTTCCATTGGATCTTTTCTGCATGTAATATAAAGGCTGTTAAGAGGGGCAGCAAGAATTTAGAACTCACTCTGTAGCCCAGGCTGGCCTCAAACTCACAGAGATCTACCTGCCTCTGTCTCCTGAGTGCTGGGATTAAAGACGTTCGCCACCACTGCCCAGCAATAAATTCTTTTTTAAAATATTTTTAATTAAAACATAATTACAACTTCTTCCCCCTTTCCTCCCTCATACATCCCCCAATCCTCTCTCTCTCTCTATCTCTCTCTCTTTCTCTCTATCAAATTCATGGTCTCTATTTTTAATTGTGAATATATATGTATGTATGTATGTATGTATGTATTCCTAAGTGTATAACTACAACCTGCTCAGTTCATATAATATTACTTATTTATATGAGATTTTAAGGTTGACCATTTGGTATCAGATTAACAAACTGGGACCTATCCCTTAGACAAGACTGTTTCTCCCACTCTCAACTTTCCTTAGTTGCCTGTAGCTCTTTGTCTAAGGTTAGAGCCCCGTGAGATTTCCCTCTTCCTTGTTAGCATGTCTATTGATGTGGACAGGATTGCTGTCTTGTTTAGGCAATCATGCTGTGGAAATTTCTTGGCTGTAGCTTCTCTGGCATGTCTAGGAGATAAAAATCTCAGAACAAACTTCCTATTCTGGCTCTTACAATCTTTCTACACCATCTTCTGTTATGATTCCCAAGATTTCCGTTCAGGGGTTGTGCTGTGGGTTTGTCAGTTAAGTTAGGCACCACAAAGTCACTGTTCTATTCGGGTTGATGAGTTATTACTTTCTATGATGGCTTCTGTCTGTTGAAAGGAGCTATTTCGTTGATAACAGACAAGACATATACTTACCTATGGACATAAGTATACACAGTTATAATGTAGTGAGGAACTATGTTCATTTAGAGAGGTGGTATTTGTAGATTCTCCTCCAAGATACATGATTGCACTAGTCCTCTGTAGTTGGCTATGTTTCCAGTACCAGGCATAATTTCCTTCTTGTTGAATGTGTCTAAAGTCCAATTAAAGAGCTGTGCATTATCCATTAGGGTATGCATGACACTATTTCACTCTTAGGTTTATCATGCAATGCTAGACATTATTGTAGTTCATAAACATCACACCTATGTAGGACTATTGGTTGCTTGCCTCAGCTGGAAGCCTGCATGGCACCTTCTGGTACTATGAAAGCTAGTCCTTAGGGAGAAAGCTTTCATGTCAGATCTGGCATGAAGCTTCCTGGTCTTGTTTCTGAAGTACATGATGTCTTCACCATTAGGGACTTGCCTTCCACTTCTTGGAGATAACCACTGGCAACAACAATAGCCCATACTGTTTGGGGAGTTTCTTGGACAGCCATGAACAACAGCTCAAAAGTGTGCTTCTCATGCCTGGTATTGGTATTCTTATTAGATAATCTCTGCCTCTTCAGGAAATAACTGTCAGCACAGATGGGAATTTTCCATTTACACTGTCTATGTCTACACATTTATCTGTGTTATATGTAATTTTAGGGAAACAGGCAATAAAATAATTCCTTATGATTTTTAAGACATTCAAAATAAATTCTTAATACATAAAGACATCCATAAATTCAGATGAAGCTATCAGAAGACAAGATTAGTGAAGCCCAAGGTGTAGCTTTGAAAGGAGAATATTTTCTTGGTATTTGGTAGAATTGCTTGATATTTTGTTGTGTTTATTTTTACACAGGGCTAGCCAAGTAAATTCTGGGATGGTAATATAGATTAAAAAAAAAAAAGAACTCCGGATCCATCTGCATTTCTGATACTGACCTGTTTATATTATAACAAACATCTCTTGTTTACAGAGGATATAAGAAAAGTACTGCTCCTGGGTTAGGGGGTTGTTTAAAATAGTGTGTTTTTTCTAGATAAGGCAGAGCACATAGGTCCATGGCTTCTCTATTTTTAATATATGCTGAAGACAAAATAACTTAGAAAATATAATAAGATGGCTCATCTTATTCTATTATAGCAAGACAAGACAAAGTCTCAAACAAGAAATGTCCACTTACCATATTTCTTTCTGCTGAGAAAAATGGAAATATGGTGTGGTGTACTCCTAAGAATATTATGAGTGCAAGAATATTTCAGATAATGCCATTATCTAACACGGTTAGCAGGATGTTTGTTTCAGAATAAGTAAGCTTTTATCTTGCACTATAAATCTAGTACAAAGTGCTTTTATTCAATTTGACTTTTCAGATTGCAGGTTTGCAGCTGCCTGTTTTTCACACAATATGTAAAATTGTCCTTGTTTATACTCCTATCAAATAACTTGCTTAAGCTTTGAGATATTGAGGGGTTAATATTGTTTGAGAATTTCATACAAATTTTGTTTTCAACAAGTTCACCCCTCACTGCCTCCCCTGCAATTCCTCAGTTTCTCCCCTCCAACCACTTTCCCTTCACATATCATGCTTCTCTCTCTCTCTCTCTCTCTCTCTCTCTCTGGTCCATTCCATGCTTCCTTATATGTGTATAGGTACAAGACAATCTTTCAGGGGTCTTTCTCCAAATTACCATCAATCACCCATCACTCCTCAGATAGAGGTAGGTTTCTTGAGAACCTCCCTGAATTGTGCTTGGATTTTGGTTGCCTTGATCTTATGAAAGTCTTGTGCATGCAAGTTGTAGGGCTGTGCCTTCATGTGTGCCACTGTCCTGTCATATACTGGCAAGTAGTACTTCACTGCAGATGTCCACTACCTCTGGTTCTTTTATTTCTGCCCCCCCCATTTTCCATAACGATTCCTGAGCCTTGGTAGGAGGGGCGTAATACCCCTTTTAACACTAAGCACTCCACATCTTCTTACTCTGTGTGTTGATCAACTGTAAGTCACTGTTTATCTGTCTACTGCAAAATGAAATTTCTTTGATGAGGATTGAGAAATGCACTAATCTATGTCTATAAAGATAAGAACTTAGGGTGCGGTTTATTACTATGTCCATTTGGCATAATAAAGGTTCTCTCCTAGGGTCCTGTAATCTAGCTGGACACTGGTTTGGGGGCCAGTTAACAATGCCAGGTGTAAGTTCTGTCTTGTGGAGTGGCCTTTAAGTTCAATCAGAAAGTGGTTGGATATTCTAGCAACATTTGTGCCACTGTGCAAAAGAGGATATATCTTGCCAGAACAGTTATTATTGTAGCTTTGAGGGATTACATAGGACCCTCCAGCACTATTAAAGCTAACTAGTAGGGACAAAACTTCCAGGTCAATACCAGATTTATTTTCCCATGTCCTGCTACTCAAATATGTGGTGTCTTCAGCAATAGGGTCTACAGTCAATTTCTGGAGGGCAATCAAGAAAAATAGCGATAGTCTATAATGTTGGTAATGGTGTCTACAGAACCTGATGGACAACTTAAATATTGGTAGGCCCTAGCTGGCACTGTGTATTATAAAAGCCTATGCTACTTGGGAAAGGCAATTTTCCTCCATTATAGGATGACTCCATTCAAACACCTTTTACACACACACACACACACACATACACACACACACACACACACACACACACACGTACGCACGCACGCACATATGTGCTTCTATAGCAATAATTCTCAATATGGCATTTGCCTATAATTGAGAATTTTTTTACATCATTGTTCTTAAATTTGCCTTATGTTTGAATATAGTAAAAGACACTTAGGATCATTTAGGTGAGCATGGAAGATTGCTCCAGGGGAGAGTTGTCTACACTAAGAAATGTGTTTGCATTGACACTACAAAGCTTGAGCAAGAGAAGCTGGAAACCCATGTACCAACTTTGAGTAATAAAATCAAATGGATGTTTGGCATTGCAAAATTATTATTTTTAGGTATGACAATAGTACTGGGTTAAATTCTGTAAATGTCCTTATTCATAAAGGTATGCTAATGAAGTTTTTAATAAAGCACTGTAATAAATCTGGACAAAATAGGATTGTACAATGGATGGTCAATGTTGTGTTAAAATCTCCCCATGTCCATCTAGTACAAAAATCTAGTACATCATCCCTACATCCCTTAAACCAAGATGTAGAGCATGTCAGTTTTTTAAAACACAGATAAAAGTTTCCTCTGTACCTCATATTCCACTAGCCAGAGTGGGACACAAATACACAATGCACTTATAGTCTTCCAATCAAGTCTTTCTTAAGCAGCTGCCCACCTGCACAGAACAGCAGCCACAGCAATGTGCAGGTTTCCATGCTGAAGGCTGGCAGTCTGTCAAAGGCTGACACTTAGTCCATACATTATTTTGGGCAATCAGAGCAGGGAAGAGAAAGCTTCCTGAAGATCAGGGTCTTGAGATTGCTGTCCTCCTCCTCCTCCTCCTCTTCCCTCTCCTCCCCCTTTTCACATACTCCTGTGGCACACAAGCACAAGTTAGCCACACCCTGCTCTTGCTCTTCTCCCAGGCTTTCGACCTTTCACTCCTTCAAGCCCTTGCCCAGCTTTTTTTTTTTTTCTCTCTCTCTCTCTTCACTAAATCCCAATCCCACTTGTCTGACTGGCTCCTTTCCAGGCAGCAGGAGGATGAAAAGCCACTGCTGAAGCTGTTATTGCCTCTGCAGCTGGGTCTCTGTCAATATCGCCCGCCCACGCTTATCTGGCTTCTAGAGTCACAGGCCGGCCTGGCGATGAGGGTGGGGGAGTGGCCAAGAGGAGGGAGGGAGGGAGGCAAAGGACACAAAAACAGCTACTAGGCTTGCTGGGCATCAGTCTGCAGGTGGTCTCTGGGGCTGGGGCTGGAGAACCACGCAGGTGGCTGAGTGTCTAGCTGGCAGCAGCTGGGGAGAGCAAATACAGCCTAACAGCCTTCTCCTGAGCAGAGAGCTGAGAAGAAAGAGCAGCCCAAGAGAGCAAAGGCTCTCAGGAGCTTTGCTTCTGGGGCTCTTGCTGGGCTTTCAGTGAAGACTATCATTTGGCAGCAAGTAAGTGCATTTTTTTTTCTTGTAGTGACAATCTCACGACGGGGCTAGCTCATGCTGGGTCCAGCTTTTCCTTCCCACTCCACTCACCCTACCCTCTGATCAATCTTTGGAAAATAATGTTTGAGAACCAGAAAGAACATTAAGATCAGGACCTTAACTAACAGCTGCAAGGTGGGTGTTTGCTCTGCATATGTGGTTAGTTATCTCACCTAACCAGGTAAGCTGAAGTCAAGAGATGTTCTGTTACTGTAAAATGTCTACAACCCCCTAGATGGTGATGGTTAGAATAGATGGAGCAAGAGAGTTATGTGAGTTGTAACTATACTGTTAAGGAGTTCGGTCTCTGTGTTTTGGCTAATTTTGTGCCTTCAAGAGTAGAACTTATGATGTGACATCAGTATTGAAGCAGAGGAAGAATGTTATTGGAAATGATGTCTTTATTTTGAACAGCTTGAGTTTGGCATATTTGGTTCAACGTGGTTTATGTTTTGTTTGTTCTATTATTCGGTCTCCCAAACACATTCTTTCTAGCATCTGTTTCTTTTAGAGTTGGTGATGCTGTTCTGGTCATGTTATCTCCAAGACTTAGGACACTGTCAGATCATTACAGATGCTGAATCCATGCAGAAGTCTCAGCTGATGGACCCTATCAACTTGTCATGTGGATATTGGCTAGGAAAATCTGAAATAGAAGTATGGCAGTATTTTGATGGGCAAATGGGGAGAATTTGGGGCACAGTAGAAGGGACCTGCTGTGGAATGATCAGAGTCCTGGCTCCTTGCCTGCCATGGCTAGCCCTAAGGAGCTATAGTCAGCCGCTACTTTTGTAAGTAACACAGCCAAGGTCCAGGAGGAATACTGGCCCTCTTCCTCTTCTTTATGCTTCCCACTCACTTTACAGCTGACATCCAACTTTCATACTATAAATAACAATTTCCTGAGTTATTGAGCTGTCTCATAATCGAACTAGAATCTCAATCATAATATTTTTGGCATTTAGAATTATAAAACTTTATTTTCATTTTGCATAAAAAAGTTAATTACTAATATTTAACTTGGTGGCAATTTGTTCTCCTGATTTATAAACAATACATCACAAATTCCTGTTAAGGACTAATAAAGATAATATGGATTGTTTTAGGGAAGCAATTGTTTGTGTAAATGTTGGATACACAGGGAGTTTATCTGTGTTTTTCTCTACTTTGGCTTGCGTGTCTCATTTGAAGTGCAGTGCTGTGGGAAAAGGGAGCCTTTGGACAAGTTTATTATAACCTGTAATAGTCCATCCTTTGAAAATATGTGCCAGTCATATTCTGACACCCTTGAGGATTCTGTAAATATGTTTTACACTTTTTCTCTTTACAATTTAAAAGTTTGCTTTTGCTGTATGCTTTTGCTTTCTGATTTAATACCATCAAAAATAGTAAATAGATGGTTGGGACTTTATTTGTTATAGCTATTAATATGTGTGTAATCAAGTTTAGACATAAAAACTCTCAGCTATAGAAATCCACTAAGTCTTGCAGTACACCAAGGGGTACCATGAGCCTTCCCTTTACTTATGGATGTGTTTAAAATAATAGAAGTATCTGAAATTGGTCGTAAGACTCTGGAAAAGAGGCTAGCAAGCCTTGGATAACATAATGAGGCCCTGTACACTATTGCTGCTCATCAGTCTCACCTGGAGAACTGGTGCAAGAACTAAACACTTGGCATCTGGATATTCTGTCTCCTGGTTCTTATGTGGTAAAGACGTGGGCAAGGTAACCGATATAGGCTGTGATTGAATTTGCCAAAATGAGGCAAAGTCATGTCTCATCAGACTAGAAATGTAGACTCAATCTTATCCAGCATTTCCTTGGATAAGAATTATGCTAATGTTCCCAACTCTAGACCTTACTGGAGTAAGCTCTGCATGGCAGAGCATTACTCAGAGATTCACTCACAAGTTTCTAACCACTACTTATACTTTTATTTCAAAGATTATGGTAGAAACATCAGTGCAAAAGAGACCTTCTTTTAAAAACATTTTTAATTTTTGAAATTGTAACACAATTACATCCTTTTACCCCTTTGTTTACCCCATTTTTTACAGTATTACCCTTTTCTCCACCCCATTGCTCTCTCAGAAATTCATGGCTTCTATTTCTTTAATTATTGTTATTTTTTGGGAGTCTGGCCTTTTATTTCCACAATCCAATATCAATGTTGACCAATTTGAGATTATCTACAACCCCTACCCACCTCTCCTGGCTATCCACAAAGATGCCGTTTTTCCTCACATGAGATTAATTTGTAGAAACAGACATCATTTTCTTTGCCTTATTCTACTCTTCTCTCCTGTATCTCCTTGGTGGTATGCTAACAGCTTAGAAAAATCCCACCTCCTTGACGAGTGGTGGTATTGCACACCTTTAATCCCAACACTCAAGAGGCAGAGACAGGAGGATCTCTTTGAGTTCGAGGCCAGCCTAGTTTACAAAGTGAGTTCCAGGAAAGGTGCAAAGCTACATAGAGAAACCCTGTTTAAAAAAAAAAAAAGAAAGAAAGAAAGAAAGAAAGAAAGAAAGAAAGAAAGAGAGAAAAGAAAAGAAAAATTCCACCTCCCAAACACTGAAAGACTGAGCCTTTGGCTTTGAAGAGAATGTTTTCATGTAATAGTTGCTGTGGATATTTCTTAATTGTGTTATTTATATCTCTTGACCTAGTTAAAATTCTGTTCTCCACATATTGATTTGGCCTTTGCTTCTTTCCTTATAAACCAGGATCCATCTTGTACTACCCTACTATACAAAGCAACTGGGTCTCACTGTTATTGGGGCAGCTTGCCTGACTGAGTTCAGTCTGCTGAAGAGGGCTGAGAATAACCAGGCATAGCTCCACATCAGAGAGTCAGGTATCAACCTCTCTGTGTATGTATCAAAGATCTTGTTTGAAAGAAGAGCTGAAGATAGGGTCCTGCTTATAGAAATTCAAATTTGAGATGTCTATAATTAGTACATTTGTTTTTAGCCTAGGACATTAGATGCTGATTCTTTGGGGACCATAGTCCCTGAATGGGTAAACTGTGTCCAGTAGAATCTTCCATCCTTTGTACTTTAAACACAGAGACCGAAGCTTCTAGTTCAGCACCCTTTCCTCCCAGTCCTCCCAGCATCCACATGGCCTGAACCACTAATTACAGGTTACAACTTTGGCTCTGGTCTGTATCTTCTATCTTCTCTTGACTGTATAGCCCATTGTTGGTCATGTTTTGCCCAGTGCAAAGTGATATTAAAAACTAATTCATGGTCATTTACCAAAATTGTTTTAAATGTTTCTCTGGTGTTGCTCTCCAATTTAAGAAGGGGTGGACATCCATTGTGTTTAGTTTTTCACATTTGAAAACCTAGAGTGGCTTTTGGGGACTTGGGGAGCCTAGAAAATCAGACAGACTAGGGTCTGTGAAAAGAAGTAAAGAGGCAGTTCCAAAAGTCCTTCAGGCCTTCAGGGAATGTCATAATTCTGGATTTAAAAAGAGCATTTTGTAGATCTAGTGGCATCTTAAGCTGTTGTCCAAAAGGTCTTAGGATTGCTGGGGACTGTGCAAGCTACATTCATTACTGGATTCCCTTTGTATTTCTCTAACGGAGACAAGAATGCATTCCTCCCCTTTGAGGTTGCACATGGCCCCTAGCCAGCTTCTTCTGGCCAAGGGTCTGACAGACTAGGCTTGGAAGAATATTTCATTTTGAAAGCTTTTGGCCTTTTCCCCAGCATGCTGTTCTGTAGAGCAGACAAGCCCAGGATGAGAATTTCCACCATCTCAGTCGGAGACTTTAGGGGCCTTGTAATTGGCATAGAAAAGTTCAAGCGGACATTGGTCCAGTGAAGCAGCATTCATTCTGGTGCCCAGAGTCCTCCCATAATTCCGCTGTCTGGATAGTTCACCGTGCTGAAACCCACCTTCTTCCAGACTTAATATCCTGTGTATCATTCCAGGCATTCAAATTCATATTGAATTTTCATTGCATTTTTTTCTTTTTTTTTTTTTTAAAAATAAAGTTAGTTTTTTTGACAATTTCATAAATATATAAGGTGCATTTGGAGAATACTCACCTTCCTTGACACTCTCTTCTTCTTCTTCTTCTTCTTTCCCCATCAATTCTCTCTCCTCCTTGAAAGTCTCCTTTCCATTGCTGTGTGTGTGCGTGTGTGTGTGTGTGTGTGTGTGTGTGTGTGTGTGTGTGTGTGTGTTTTGACTCACAAATTTAACCAAGACTCTGTCTATAAGGAAGGGTGTGAGGCAATCTGTTAGAGTATGGTGGGGAAAAATAAGAAGACTTCCCTTTTGCCCAGCATCTATCAGCACCCAGTAGTTTCCTAGCTACAATAGTGTCTTTCTTCACATAGAATTAGCTTGTCGAAATAATTCTCATTTTCTCTCTCTTGGTCCACTTCTGTATTTCTTGGGTGATACAATATCAGCTAAGAAAAATCTCACATCCCCAGCAATGAATGATGGCTCCTTTGAGGTTGAAGAGAATGTTATCATCTAAAAGATGAAATATCCAAGACTGAATGTTGAAAGGCCCTATCATGTGAATCCCAGTGCAGGAAACCATCCTAGCTGTGAGTTCATAATTTCAGTGACCCCCTCATAACCATACAGTGTCTTACAGTTCTGTTCTACATTGTCGGGCTCCAACATTCTATTTTTCCCTTCTATGATGTTCCCTGAGCTTTGGAGGGGGTGATATAGATGCCTTATTTAGTCACTTATTCTCAAATGACACAGAGTGCATTTAAGGTAGTATAGCCATAGATAGTCATCATTTATTTACTTATTCCCTGCATCTTGAGCAACCATGGGTCTCTGTATTCATTGTTATTTGCTGGAAAAACAAGCCAGTTCTCTGATTAAGGATGAGAGTAGCATCTATCGATAGTCACAAAAATCAAAATTTAGAAAGTTCTACATCATATTTTTTTTTACTATTTAGCAAACAATAGTAGTAAGTGTCCTCCTAGGGTATATGATCTCCTTAGTAGCCACGGGGCTTTCTATTATCAGATACACTTTCCCTCCTGTGGGACAAGCCTCTAGTCTAATCATACAGGGATGGTTACTCTGGAATAGTCTCCAGTATTGCACCAGTAGGTTGATCTTGCCAGTTAGGTCAGTATTATAGCCTTCAAGTCTACCACTAGGAAAGACTACTGTCTTAGGGTAACAATTGCTGTGAAGAAACACCATGACTCTTACAAAAACTGTTATTAAAAAAATCATTTAATTGGGATGGCTTACATTTTCAGAGGTTTAGTCCATTCTTATCATGGTGTGACATGGTGGTGTGCAGATAGACATGGTGTTGGAGCTGAGAGTCCTACATTTTGATAGGTAGGCAACAGACATAGTCTGAGACACTGGGGTGACTTGAGCATATATGAGACTCCAAAGCCTGCTTCCACAGTGACACATTTCCTCCAACAAGACCACACCTGCTCCAACAAAGCCACACCTCCTAATAGTGCCACTCTCTTTGGGGGGCCATTTTCTTTCATACCACCACCACCACTCCTAATGACTTTCTCTCCCAATTGCCTAAAGAGTACCTTCTATTTAGCAGAGAGGAAGCTTCCGGTTCATTTTGATCTTGATTTCTCTGTGTCCTACAACCAAAGTATGTATTGTTTTACAATAGGCTCCTACCATGGAGTTCTAGTGGGCAGCCAAGAGGAATAGCTACAGTCTGTGTTGTCTGGGGCTTTCTGGGGCCTTTCTGAGCAATAGTTCTTAGGGTAGTGTCCCACACCTGGCACTGGTAGTGATCTCAAGACTCTGTCCTGTGTCTGCTCTTATAATTAACTTGACTCTGCCACTCAGAATGTGGGTGACATTAATCCCTCCTCCCTCAGTACAAGACATACTCAAAGACCATCAGTCCTGGTTTTCAAATTGAGACATGACAGCTGGGCAGTGTCGGCACGCACCTTTAATCCCAGCACTCATGAGGCAGAGGCAGGTGAATCTCTGTGAGTTTGAGGACACCCGGGTCTATAGAGTAAGTTCCAGGAGAGCCAAGGCTACACAGAGAAAACTGGAAACTGTCTTGGAAAACACAAACACAAACAAAAAAAATTGAGGTGTTATAAAAATCTAGGTTTGCTAGACTCAAGGTGAAATTTGTCCCTTAAAACTGCGATGGAATCTATACTTTAGATTTTGCTGACACTCCTTCACATACTAGGCCATTATCTGTAGTTTATAATTCATAGGAAAGACTGAATTATAATCAAACAAAAACAGAAAATTCTATGTGAATTTTCTTCCTCTTTAGGCTGAAATATACATATTTGCTTTATCCAATCCTCTGTTGATAAATACTGAGGTTGCTTCTATATCATCAATGTGGTAAATAATCATATAGTTAATATGTTCATGCTGACAATTTGTTAAAAAATTCTGATTTCAGTTCCTACATGCACATATTCATTACAATGTGGATGAATCTGGAATATATTATACAACATTAAATTATAACTAATAGAAAATAAATCTATTTACCTTGGCATTGATAGAAGATTGGTCCCAGGATTCCCTTGTGGATACCAAAGTCTGTAGAATTTTATGCTTTTTATATCAAGTCATGTAATGTTTTCATTTATGCATGCATCTCTTCCTATCTATATTGTCATCCCTAGACTACCTACAACATACAATATAGTGCCTATATATATATATATATATAATTTATATATGTTCAGAAAATATACAGTGCTTTTTATGAATGGTTTTTCTCTGTTCTTGGTTGAATCCCTAAATGTGCAACACATGGGTAGTAAGGACCAGCTGTATTTCAGGATCATATATGTAGAATTTTCTTCTTTTTTATTGAAAATGGACTTTTTTTCTCATACAATAATCTTTATTACTGTTTTCCCTTCCTCCACTCCTCCCAGTTCCTTCCCATCTCTGTTCCCATATAGATCTGCCCCCTTTTCTGTCTCTCATTAGAAAACAAACAAGTTTCTAAGGGATAATAATAAAACAAAAAATAGGAAGATAATGTAGAATTTAAAGTAGTCTGACTTTTAAATATAGAGTGGAATATAACGATCACCTAAGGATGGGATTGTGGAATGCAAGAGATGATGTTGGCCAAAGCATTCAAAATTTCAGTAAGGTAGGAAGAATGTTTCAAAGGTTTGCCCTGTGGTACAGTAATTGTAATCAACAATATTTGTGTACATGCATTTCAAAATTGCTAAAAGATTATCTGGTGAATATCCTCCCTACTAATAGCACCTTTGAGAGGTGGTGGATATGTTACTTAGCTTGACCTAATCATTACAGAATATATTCTGTGACAAGCATTGCATTGTGCTCCTACAATAAAAGTTAATAAAATGTAAGATAAACTTTAAAAAATATTAAAGTACGCTTACATAATTCAGAAAGTTGTTTGTTTGTATTTTAATTTCCCAAGATGACACTTCCGAAGAGTGTCTTGGCTGGTGAGAGAGCTGGTCCCGCTTCTCATAGGCCCACGGCAAGGCCCTGTATGTGATGATGTGGGTGATGCCAGCACAAGAGAACTAGCCCTGCCTTGTTCTGGCCACTGCATGGATCTCCTCACCTAATGGCTTCTGGGGTGGGGGAGAAAGACTCATTCTCCCTTGGGGCACTGGCCACTGGAAATTTGGCCATGCTCCAGTGAGTATAAGGACTACTCAAAATGGACTTTGCTGGGGGCAGGGGGAAATGGAGGAATGGGGGTGGACCTGAGAAGACTGGGAGGCAAGCGCAATCAGGAAGCATGGTGTGAGACTCCCAAATAATTAATAAAAATGGGGGGGGGGGTGTTGGCAGAAACTGTCAGAGTGAGCTAGAATTGGTGGTTATACTGAAGAGTAGACTAGAAAGCCAAAACTAATTGACCTGGTTACAGAACAGCTGCAAAGACCTTAGGTCCCAAGACAACACGGCAAAGTCCATAGGTCAGGCTTAACTGTCTGTGAGGGACAAGTTACAGACTGGGCATCCAATACCTGCAATAACCAATCCAGAGTCAATGCAAAGGAGAGCACTAAAGAGATTAAAGAAAGGAAGAATTTCAGATGGCTGCGAAAATCTAGATAGACTGGAGTTATCTCAATCAAGTTACCCTTTAGCCTCAAAATTTCACTGTATGACATTTCAATGTCTGAATGGTGACAATCCATACTGACTGAAATTATGTTACCCTAAAGAAAAAAGACATTTATACTCTGATCTCAAGTGTATCAGAGTGGCCATACCTCCATATGCCAGTCAATCAAAGGTTGTTCACTGAAATAAGTCTCCATTATGTCTCTATAGAGTTTCACCATTACAATTATTGATTATGCTAATTTTATTCAGGCTTCTCAGAATCTTGTTAGCTTCAATCACTTTTCCTTGTAAGCATCTGCTTTCAAAAATCAATGATTATATATTTCATAGAGTCCCATTTAAAAGATAAAAGAAAGATCAGTGCACTGAATAAGATCACTTTGCTATACTCTGTGGAGAAAATAGATTCTAGTCAGAGAGATTTGAGAGGAAAGAATGTATCAGAGGGTTCAGCTGTGAGTCATCCTAGAATGCAACAAAGATGAAATATAAGCTACGATGCATCTACTAAGTGCAGTGAAGCAGCCACAACCAAAGAAGATGTCAGTCTAAATTGACCATTAAATGGATAAATTGATTAGCAGTTAGCTTCCTGTATCTCGAAAATTCATCTCCTCTTCAATGTTGGCTTCCCTCTGCCTTTCACCTATGTCGGTGTCTGGAGTAAATCTTATTTACCATATTATGGTAGACTTATAATTCTCATGGTTTTAAAAGCAGTTATTTCAATGGCACTGGTGTAATAGCCCATGTCTGATGTTGAACACTACTCATTCAAAATAGTCTGACAACTATTAAATGAGAAATAGTTTCATACTATTATGTCTGCATGAAATTGGCATCTGAGCTGCTACCTTTCCTTGATGGATTTACTGTACTAAATTTTGGGGTTTCTTTTTCCTTATTCTTCATTTATGTGATCCTTTTCTGTGCTCCATATCCTTATTTACTAAGCTAAAAGTTTTTGCAAGTTTACTGGAAATGTTCATATACACATCCATATACGGCTATATACAGGTGATATCTATTACAATTCTCTGTCAAAACTAATCTACACGTTTTTTCTTGATAAATTCCCCTAATTCCCATAAAGCATGCTGGTTAATTATTTACATTCAGTGGATGAAATACCCCAAAATTGGAATAATCATGAAGATGCATTGGGTGGTAACCTAAAATCTCCGGAGAATTTGGCTGCTCTGCTTGGCTACAGCATTGCAGATTCTGCTCTACATGTCGAACTGGAAAATAGGGGCGAAATTGGGAATAGGAATAAGAAAAAAAACATTGACTATGACATCCCATTTTTTCATGTCCTTCATTATTTTTTTAAAGATGTATTTATTCGTTATGTATACAGTGTTCTGCCTACATGTGAGAAGAGGACACCAGATCAAATTATAGATGGTTGTAAACCACCGTGTGGTTACTGGGAATTGAACTCAGGACCTCTGGAAGAGCAGCTAATGCTCTTAACCTCTGAGTCATCTCTTCAGCCTGCCCTTCATTATTTCTAAGAGGATGAAACAGCAGTTATGGACAGAGAATGGTACTGAAGCTGGCTTAACCTAGTGAGCTGAGTTTGGAGAAGCCTATCATTGGCTCAGTGATTGGGTGACCATGTAATTCATCATCTGAATCCAGATTCTTTCGGAAAATGAAAGAGGGTGTTGTTGATAGCTTTCTTCCACAGCTGGTGTACACTCAAACTATCTCTAGCTACTGAGAAATTTTGACTGTCCTATTTGAAGGTAAGATGGGACACCCTGGAAAGAAGAGGAGAGAATAGAAGGAAAAGGATGAAGTGGTTACCAACTAGGCAAATATTAGGCATGGGATAAGATGGAGGTTCCCATGTATTTAATTTTAAACTTGGGGGCTTTAGTATCCAAGGTCTTCTGTTACCAGAACACCACCCTGACCAGGTCATCACCAATCCAGAACTCAGAGGAGGAGGAGAAACTGTGCAACTGGGGGAAGGGGATGCCTGAAGAAAAGAAAGGAGTGTGAATGTTCTCCATAAGCAGGTGTTCTTAAGCAGTCATTTCTTTCACTGACATTGGTTTATGGTTGATCCCTCTTATTCTGTATGTTTATTGAGATTAAAACAGAAGACAAAAAAGAAATCTAATGATGTATGTGCCATAGAGTTGTATGAAGACGTTTAAGTAGAGCACGGTTATTAATGTATCTTTCTGTCTTCAGTGTGCATCAGATTCACCTCATGGGGCTGCAACCCAGATCTTCTGAGGTTTTCTGGTTTGGACCTCTGTTTCTTCATTCTTGATAGATAGGCCATGGAGAATTCTGATGTACTGCCAAGAACTAATATTCTCTTCAGCAATGCTGATAGGACTGTCTCACTCCACAGTGCACAAATCAGTTTTTGAAATTCCCATTTTTGTCCTCTCAGAGACTACAGGCTTCCTGAAATGCAAATCAGAATCCTTACATTGACTTCCCCTCCCAGGGTCAAGCACACTGATGAAGGTTTTGTGTTCATGTCAAGCGAACATGGGCAAAGCAGATATTAGAGGTTTAGGGTTGGGCTTATATAAAAACTATATCAAACTCATCAGTCTGGTCATTGGTTCAGAAGATGGGTTTAGAGCCTATGTACTTACTTCCTCTAGTGAGAAGCTAGGCATCAGTGAACGGCCAGGGAAATCTAGCAAGAGTAAAGATACCAGAAAGATACACATACTGAGCTGCTTATGAGAGCTTCTCAGGCACTCTAGAGATATTTCTAGTTCTGGAGTTTCTTTTTCCACAGACATCAGTCAGGCCATTCATCTCAGAGCAGTCAGTTGTACTAAGATTGCAAGAGCCAAATTAGAGAGTCTGGTTGCCTGATGGAGACACCTTCATCTCCCTGTGAGGAGTGACAGGGTACTTTTTCTGTTACTTGTTTGTTTCTAATGTTATCACAATCCAGGAATTTTTGGTGAAGGATCTGACAGAATGGATCTATCAGACAGACTCTAAGACAATCCTGATTCTTTGCAACTTAATCATTTTGATGAGGTAACAAGGGATGACTGAGAAATCCTAATGATTTCACCATGCATTGGAAGTATTAGAACATCTGGAGAAATAAGATAAAGTAAGCAATTTAAAATACTGGGTTAAACGACTTTCCAGGATTCCTAGCAGGGAATGAAAGACCATTGATACTTGGGAAGATTAAGTAAGGTAAGAACATTTAAGGCAGAACCAGATATACATTGTAAACTTAATAGATAAATTTCTCTATTGTTTTATCACAGTCAGGTCATAATGACATTTCTTGGGAGATCCTTGAGAGGACTTTATTGAACTCTGACTGGTATCTCTTCCTGCTGTTGAATCCTAGTAGACTCCTCTTACACTCATGGCTCTTGCAATTTTGAAATCAGAGAGGTTTCATTGTTGTTCTTACTATCTGATGCTGTCTACGTGTAAGCTTATGATGAACACTGACTGTGTCACTTTTCACATCAGAAAGACATTGATTAATTTATTGTACAAGGCTACAGTTCAGTTTGACCACTGAGACAATCCAGGTTCACGAGCATTTGGAATAATCTTGGTCTCTTCTTCTGGAAGTCTTAATCATTTTCAAGGATATACAAGGTAAAAGTTGGTTCTAATTTGTTTAAGAGTCCGTATTCCATTCTCCTTAAATTATGCACTTTCTTTATTCTATATTAGGAGCACTAGAGTATAATGCTGTGTTTAGCATCTTATACTTACATGTTCTATGAATGAAGATACAAAACAAAACAACTAGTGTACACAAATCAAACCACTGTATTGCATTCATTAAGTATGTACAAATATTGTGTATAATTCAAAACTAAAATATATAAAAGATATGACACTATAGTTAATTTTAGTGTCACTTAGGACTATTAAATGGATGAACAGTCTTTTGAAAAGACTGGGAACAACTTTAATGTATCCAAAAAATGTTATAGTATAGTAATAAAAGATAAGGGCCAAACATGGAAGCAAACACATGTAATTACAGCTATATGGAGCCTAAAATAGAAATATTTCAATTTCAAGGTCAACCTGGGCTACTTAGTGAGAACTTGTGAAAACATTTTGTTCTTTAAAGTGAGTAAGACTCTACTGTAGACACCTTCCTTTCTTTCCAAATGTTCTCTATAAGATGTCCTATTTCAACAATGTTTTCCAAAATGTTAGAGTAAGGTAAGGCAAGACAAATAAAGAATAACAGATTTAAGCAATCTGGAAATATGAAGCCAGCAAATGCAAACCACATTTGGTCCCAGTGTGATTAGGTTAATTATTGTCCAGGAAGTTTAGTTTCAAGCATTAACCAAAATTTGCTGAACTATGAGCAAAACACAATTTCAAAGAACCCTAAAAAATTAGAACTGTAAGTAAATCAACAGTGGCTTATATTAGAAAAGAATAAAACAAAATAAAATACTTGCTCTCTGGAGCAAGTAGAAGAATTGGAATAAAGAAAGTTAAAGTTGCATTAAGGAGATGAAACCACAAGAATAGAAGAGTGCCAACCAAATGTGCAATGATGGAGTGAACACCAGCCAACTTTGGAAGCCAGAGAGTCTGTCCTTATAGATGGACATGACCGTTTCCCATTAGACGTAAGTCTGAGCAGCTGGATTCTTTCAGTATCTCCACATGAAAATTTTTCTACCCTTGAGACTCAAAGCCATTAAGGAATAATTGTGACAAATTTAGATTGTGCTTGCAATAGCATCTGCTCCTTCTAAATCTGACTAGGAACTTCAAACCTAGAGAGATGTGTGCAGTGCTTTGTAGACCAGGCTCATTCTCCATTAATCTCCAGCCTTCAAACTCATCTCAGTACAAGAAAATAATAGTGCATGGGTGTGGTTAGACACAGGAAGGAAGGGAATCTAAAGAGTCAAAACATTGATGATATGGTTGACTCTTTCATTGGCTATTTTAGGCTACTTTTTATAGCCTGTTATTTCCATTATCATGCTCAATTGCAATGAGTTAGAGACAATTGTTAGAAGAGGAAACAGCAGCAAACATTATGAAAATAGTAACAAGTTGAATGTACAATCATGAAAGAAATATAAATAAAGTAGAAGAAAGCTCACTGCATTTTGGAAACTCTTCAAGAATGTCGTATTGCAGTTGTTCACTTTAATTTGTTATTACTATTAATTATTGGTTACCAATAAGACTTATAATGTCTTCTGCAGGTTGTCTTTATAATTCCAATATGTTAGATAATTTTTATTGAAAAAGATTAGTAAGCATAAAAAGACTATACTTTAAAAGATTTAAAGTAATAATAAAGGATATAATAATAAGGGTAGTGTATTGTACCTGGAAGGCATTATTCTACGTGCTTTACATTTCTTACCATTGCTAACTTTACTCTTCCTTTTATCATTCCCACTTTGTAGTTGAGAAAACCAATAAATCAAGAGGTGAAATGCCTTGTCTAAGATCAAAGACAAAAGAAGTGTTTTATAAATTGCATAATCATTTACAAATGCATAAATGCTATTTTTAAAATAATAATACAGGGCTGGAGAGATGGGTCAGTGGTTAAGAGCACAGGCTGCTCTTCTACAGGACCCAGGTTTGATTCCCAGCATCCACATTGCCATTCACAGTAGTCTGTAACTCCAATTCGAGGGGAGTCAATGCCCTCTTCTGCCTTCTGTGATTACTGTGAACATGTGGTCTACAGATATACATTCAAGCAAAACAAACATACACATAAAATCAATTAATAAATTAATTTTTAAAGCCTAGATAGGAACCTAGCTACACAACTAAATTCTTCCCCACACATTTATAATCAAGAATTTCAAACACATAAAGTGTTTGTGAGAAATGTATTAATACCTATATTCATAGTACCTGAAACTTACAAATGATCATTTTGAGTGAACTTAATCACATTTCTGTCAATTTGTACATTTCTAAAATCAGATTGCAATGATTATTCCATTTATTCCAAGAACAATTTGCAAACATCCCTATATCTGAATCATAAGATGTCTTTATTGGTGCAATAATTAAATGAAAATCACATTTGTTTACAGCTTCCTGGGGGAAAATGCACAAACCTTAAGAGTCAATGAGTGTCGTTTTGATAAGTATATCCACCTGTGTGTTCCAAATTCCTAACAGGCTTTTCACATTGCAACCAGTACTGACTCTCCATGAAAAGTGCCATACTGGGACATGACTACCCTTCTTTTAGAAATTTAGTTATGCAGTGTATAATCTTTGGTGTATATGTTGCTTAGGGTGAGCTTTGAGTCATCATACCTATTGGTAGTTCAACATTTGTATCACATTTTATTGTATAAATTTTATTCTATATTTTGATCTATTTTGATAGACAATTTCCATATTTTGATAATTAATCCACATATTATATTAACATTTTAAAATTAATATATAGATTAATTATATATTTATGTACCATATCTCATTTTATTTATTTCATGTTAAATGTTTAAATATCTGCCTGAAAGGTATGAAATTGTCTTTGTATTATGTTCATGATTAAAGAACGTCTTTTTTGGCCGGGCATTGGTGGCGCATGCCTTTAATCCCAGCACTCGGGAGGCAGAGCCAGGCAGATCTCTGTGAGTTCGAGGCCAGCCTGGGCTACCAAGTGAGCTCCAGGACAGGCGCAAAGCTACACAGAGAAACCCTGTCTTGAAAAACCAAAAAAAAAAAGAATGTCTTTTTTGAAGGCACAATTTTAGTTTTACAGTTCTTGTTCTTTATATGCATTAACAGTATTGTTACATTTTGTTTTGGTTTCCACTTTTCTAAGGAGAATCCAGTAATCATTTTTGTTATTGTCTCTTAATGCATATCATTCCTTAACTGCTTTCCAGATCTTGACTATTTTCTATGTTGTTAATATTTAGCCCATATGACTTAAAATATAGGTTAATACTGATCTTTTACTTCTAGATTCATATCACAATTACAGTTGTGTAAAACTAGCTATTTTTTCAATGGATTGTATTTTAAATCATTTTATAACAAATTTCAGGGTTGCTGAGAAGATGGCTTGGCGGGTACTATGGTACTAAATAAGCATAAGGACAAGGTCCCCTGTAAAAGCCAGGTATTGTGGCATACTCCTATGATGCCAGAGCTTGGAAGGGGGAGCACAAGGAGATTCTTGGGATCCCTAGCCAGCTATTGTAGCAGAAATAGGAACTTTCTTGACTTTAAAAATGAAGGTGGAAAAGCTACTGAAAAAAGACATCCTAACATCATCTGGTCTCCATACACACCCACACAAGCACAAGCAATTTCACACACATATGCACACACATGAATACATCGCACACATACATGCATACACACATCACATGCAGGCATGCATATGTACACACACACACACACACACACACACACACACACACACACTTTTACAAAATAAGAAAAAGATTTCAGCCATTTTGCCAACACATAATCCTTTGTTAGAACCTGATTTCAATGCTGTCTGTCTATCATTATATACTATATATGCATGTGTGCTAATGTATGCATATGCAGGTTTGTACATAAAACACATGCACATGAATAGAACTTACTTATTTTGATCAACCTTCAGTTCCATATTTATAATTTCTCACTGAATTTACACTTTTGGAAGTTTTTAGATATATCTCAAAGTCAAAAAGTCAAAAATATTATCTCTCATTCCTAATATTAGAAATACTATTTCCCACATTCCACAATATTTTTAAAAAGATCTGATAATCACTTTCAGCCAAATTTTATAAACCCCTGTCACAGCCTCTGACCTATACCCAGAAGTCAACTATTAGGGTTTAACCATTTCAAGGGACATTAGAGAGAACATCATCTACTAGCTACCACCTATTTTTATTTTTAATTAATTCCCCAAAACTCTGGTTTGTGAAGCATAAATAATTTATAGGAATCCTAACTAAGAGTGCATTATATGGGGTGGGGGGAGGGAGGTGGCTACATCTGAGCTGTTCCAACATCTCAGAGTCCCACATAGAAATGTTGTAACAACTTATGCTACCAAGAGTTTCCTAGGATGTTTCTCTGCACATTAGTCAACACTTTGTAAAACCAGGATTTCTATTATGTTTATTTATTTATTACATGGTATGTATATATACATGTGTTTATGTGTTTGCATGTGTGTGGGTACACATGTGTATGGATCATACACATGTGTATGTGCCAAAGGTTGACATTGAGTATCTTCCTAGATTGCTCTCCACTTTATTTACCAAGAGAGGAAGCTCACTGAACCTAAAGATTGTATATTTGTCTAGTCCAGTGAGCCAGTTTGTCCATGGAACATCCTTTCTCTGACTTCCAAGCACTGAGATAAAGGAGAGCCATCATTCCTGTGGGGATCTGAACTGTCTTCACACTTGATTAACAAGCACTTCATATGCTGAGACATTTTTCCAGCTCTCTATTATAAACTTTTGTTTAAAAATTCATGCAAGCTTACTTTCAGAATCCTTTCAAGTTTTTAAATTTACACCTTAGTTTTACATTCACATAATTAGGCCATCTAGAAATGGGTCTGGTTGCAAAAGTGCAGGAGCCAAGGTTAACGGGAACTTCTCAGCTCCACATCTTGCCATATGTGTTTCTGCAAACATGGAAAGTACAAAAGGAGAAAGCACCCAAAAACACTATACAGAACCCTCCCTGTTGGCATAATGAGAACATAGCAAATATGCAAACTTCACAATGTTGTACAAAAACAGTATAGTTGTGTGAGCTGTATCTCACAGTCCCAAATCTTTAATGAGATTATAGCTGGCAAGAAAAAATGAAAACATGCCTGGTGAAAGAATAAAATTGATGTAAAATGACTGACAGGGAGAACGCAAAATTTGGAAGACACTTCTCAATATCTATAAATCTGCCACCTGTCAATGCTTCAAATTATGCTTAATGATAACAACAAAAGTAGCACCGAGAAATATAAAATAACCAAGCTAGATTAAAAACCAACTTTAAACATTCTTACTTACATCCATGAGGAGAATAAGGCTCAGCTAAGTCCACAGTCAATATCAAATGGCAAAGCCACTTCAGTGAGCATTCACATACTTCAGCCTCAGTGAGCCAAACATACAGTGTGGGGCACCGAGCCTCACACTGTTGCTACTTTTGCCAGCCAAACTGCTAAAAGGTGCTGCAAAAACTTCTGGTGCCTGCAAAAAATGATTACCCAAGGTCCTATGTACTTTATGTCTTTTGATCCAAGTGAAAAATCTTGAAGTGGTCTGGTGATATATTGTGAACCCAAATAAAGTTTGGGGATCAGAGGACAGAGCCAGCCACTAAATTAGACATAGAGGGCAGGCAGTGATGGCACACACCTTTAATCCTATCACTCAGGAGACAGAGTTCAAGGTCACACTGGGCTAGATGAGAGAAACAGAACCAGGCCGTGGTGACACACGCCTTTAATCCCAGGAAGTAATATGGCAGGACACAGAAAGGTATATAGGCAGTGAGGAAATAGGAACTCACTCTCTTGAAGCTGAGGACTTCGTAAAGGTAAGCTAGTGGTTGACTATTCTGATCTTTCAGCTTTCACCCCAATATCTGGCTGTGGTGGTATTGTATTGCCCAAAATATTGTGTACGCTAATAAACTTATCTGGGGTCAGAGAACAGGACAGCCACAATATTAAAGGTTAGGCAGTGGTAGCACACGCCTTTAATCCTAGCATTCCAGAGGCAGAAATCCATGTGTTCAAGGATACACCCAAGCATGGTGACCAACGCCTTTAATCCCAGAAAGCAAGTCTTCAATCCCAGGGAGTGGTGGTAGAAAGCAGAAAGGTATATAAGGCGTGAGGACCGGAAACTAGAGGCATTTGCCCTGGAGAGGCATTTGGCGTGGTTAGGCATTTGGCCTGGAGAAGCATTCAGATATGAGGACATAGAGGCTTCCAGTCTGAGGAAGCAAGACCAGCTGAGAAGTTTGCCAGGTGAGGTTAGCTGTGGCTCGTTCTGTCTCTGACCTTCCAGTGTTCACCCCAATAACTGGCTCCGGGTTTGTTTTATTAATAAGAACTTTTAAGATTCATGCTACATCTGGCTCTGGATTTTTTTTTATTATAAAACCTTTAAGACTTGTGTTACAAACTGGTGCATTTAGTTGACTGCCCCAAAGCATAGAATTATTTGTAGCTATATGAAGTCAGATAAGTTCTTTTCCCAATTACCTAGCTCTTCCTTTTTGTTTGTTGATAAGGGAGTTTCCTACAATGATTTATAGAATTACCAATTCCCCAAATCCAGGGAGTTGACTCCAAAGAGTGAATTTCATGAGAACAGTCTCTTGTCCTTTTGTCCTTATTTGGGTTTTTTTGGTTAAGCACATCCCAATGTAGATCTAAGCACAACTGAGTAAGCATTGGTCTTCACCAATTACTCAGCTGTGCCATAGTGGAGCAGTCATGGAAGAAACAGTGATACACTTACTCTTCTGTAAAATGGTGCTCACAAAATGAAGGAAAATGAGATAATTTGAAATTTTTGTCTCAGAAATGGCAGTCATTCAACAGGAGTACCCATAATTACAGTCACCACAATATTTTGATAAATTTTTCCTTATTAAATTTTAAATTCAAGAATTTTTTTCTGTAAGAATACACTCCATATCTTTTCTGATTCTTAAGAGAAAAGGATTCCATTTTACTGAACAACCTAAATTGTTATACAACTGCAACTTGTCAAGAGTGCAACTGTGAGTTGAATGTGATATTATTATTGCCAAAAGCTGACTCTAGCTATTCAGTATTTTAGAAAGGCCAGCTAATGGACAGATTAACTATTAATTTTTGTTTTCTTAGGCATTGATGCTGTATTAAGATAGCTCAACAGAAAGCATAGTGCCTGGAGCATATTATATAAATTTCCCACAGAAATGCTTTTACGGAATTATGTTTTAATGATTAATAATTCAGTTTGCACTCCACCATCTAAAAGTCAGAGGCCTGCCAGTTCCATCAGATAAATGTTTGCACTGCCTTGCAGTGCACAGAAGACAAATGCCTACTGTCCATTCATTCCTCTATTCAACAATTTGGTATACTTTCTTTCAGTGTCAGATTAACTTCTGAAGGAGTCATTGGAGATAAGTTGCTGCACTGAGGGACACAATGAGCCCCAATAAAGTCCCAATATAAGGTGGCACAAGGATTCTGTGTTATCTTACTTAATCTTACAGCATTTTACACTGCATATATATGAAGGATCCCAAATACTGGTAATTTTGCTAATGGTCCCTATCTGTTAGCTAATAAAACAAGGCATCATTGGATTATTTAACAAGAAGCGGTACAGAAAAGGAAGGCGACATTTGGACTGTACGATAAGAAAAAGAAAACGGATTGGCAAATTGAATCTTGAGGTTTCAGTGAAATATGTCTAGACTATTTTCATTAATGACAGCATCATAAAATTAGCTGGAAAGATCTCTTTCATGTCTAGTGCTAATAAATGTAATTTTAATATACATGACTTTAATACTGTTGGCTAGCCATCTAAGTGCTTCTAAAAGCAATAAATAGAGGAATTTATTTTAGGATGGGTGTGATGGTGCTTTAAGTCTAGCTATTTTGAATATTTTGAATTTCTAATCCTTCAGTCTCAACTAACCTTTATCCTGTGATGCCATGCAAAATAATAATAATGTTAAATTTGATAAAAGTATCTTAACATTTGATTGTTCCAAGATTACATTATATTGACATTATCAATCAATATTTGTATCCATTGCAAATGTCTCACCCAACTATCAATAATTGCATGCTTCCTATTATTACTTAAGGTGAGGCTCGATGCCCACATCAACTCATTCAATTTTAGAAAACACTTTATCTTAAAAGCAAATCTGTCCTGCTATTGGCTCATTGATTCTAGTTCCTCCTCTGTGATAATATGGGAATCTAGTTTCTCTTCCACTTGAAATCCTTCAGATACTTGGAAGCAACGAGTTTCTGCTTTGTGCTTTTTCTCTGTCACTGTGACACACCCTCCATTCTTTTTATACAAACTCTCCACAATGTCATTTTACTTCAATCAAAAAGGTTTTGTTCCAGTTTGCCCATACTGAACAGAGAAGGATAACCTCTCCATCATCTATCAGCACAGTCTAAGTTTATATTATCTTTCTTGGCAAGAGAAATTGGTATTGACTTGATATTAATATTGATATTGATATTAAGTAAGACATATTGACAGTTTTCTCTGCTACAAAGCCTATCTCTTCCCTGTTGCACTTGTGCAGATGGGTCCATTTAGTACAGACTTCTGTGTCTTATATACACTGTCATTATATATGATTCTATTACATTTGATCCACACACCAAATTTTATCACAAATAAAATTCCTTTTAAGAGGTTGGAGAGATGGCTCAGTTGTTAAGCTCACCAACTGCTCATCCAGAGGACCTAGATTTGATTCCCAGATTTGATGGTGGCTAACAGCCATCTCTAATTTCAGTTCCAAGGAGTTCCATTACTCTCTTCTGAACTCCACAGACGCTACATGCATATATGTTACATAGACATACAGGCCGGCAAAACATTCATACACATAAAATTAAAATTAAAATTAAATCTCAGAAAAGTTTATATTGATTTCTTATCTATTATGTGCCTATTCCTGTACTGAACTTTTTGTCAATGTGTATAATTTTATCTTTAATTCAAGAAAGAATCTCAGTGGTATGACTGAAAAATCAAGTTAAAATATATAATTAACTTGATTGAGATCTCTGTAAACAATAGGAGCAATTTCAAATTTGAATGTCAATCTACCCAATTTCAAGCTTTGTGGTTTTATTTGTTTCATTTATTTATACTAGGTCATTTCCCACCACAACCTAAATTGTTTATCAGTTTAAAAGTCACATACAATAACATGGGGTTGAATGGGTCTTAGTCATTGGTCAAAGTGGCTTTGGGGGAAATCTTTATAAGCCTACGATATTACAATATTTTCTACCATGTATGTTTTTATATGTTGAATCATGTTATATTTTTATTTTATTATAAATTTTGATATTTTATTTCATTTTTCACTGTTAAGTAAGCAAGGCTCATGGTACAAATCTAAAGTACAAACATTATCAGTGTGTGTGAATGTAAAAAAACAGGTCCTTGACATGTTTCTGACTATTAATTCATTTATTCTAAAGATTTGAGCTAAACATAGGCATTCACCCTTCAAATTTACTTCTTCACTTTATAAATAAAAGGAGTGCTTAAGAAATAGCAAGACAACATTAGATACCACTTGACAGCAGAAGGAAACAAGTGAACATTAAAAGCACATAAAGAAGATTCAGTGATTCCTTTTGGGCTCAAGCTGTATTATATCATGATATAGTAATAGTAATTAATATTTAATATTACAAGCATCAGTCATTAATAAACCAGTTTATATACAAAGATGTCTATACTGAATATAAGCTTATAAAACTCATTAAACATTGTTTACTAAAAATTTCAAGAGAAAACCTGCAACATGAATCACACTTATTCAAAGCACTTTGACAGCCCACAGTGAAGTTTAATATATGAATGTTGTTATTTTTATAGCATGAGTCTGTGCAGGTGGGTAATTCTTAACAACCTTTTAAAAAGTATCAGTTTTTTGAACATATTGAACAAGATATTTGGAAAATATCTTAATGTAAAGGTGAGTTGATCCCGCGAGTGGGAGAGATTCTGTAGGACCGGAGAAAACTTCTAGGTACAGTGAGCAGTTTTTCATTTTATAGCATTCATAAGGGATGAGAGCTCCATATAGCCATATGCTCACCTTCCTGCCAGGGTTCTCTCTTTGGAGTTATTCCACACCTAGGACCTGGCCATTTTTGAAGATGTTGGCATAGACAATCACCAATGTGAATGTATCTCTCTGTGATCACAAGAAGCTACTTCAAGGGAAAAGGAATCCATTACCTTGAAAAGAACAATAGAGCACCTTTTCATTTACCTATTTTTGAGATATAGATTATAAGTAAAAATGGAAATCTATGTTCACAATACCTCAGAAAGGGAAACTACCTCAATGCCCTTCAGCTCATGAATGGGTAATGAGAATGTGTTACATATACAATGGAATTGTGTCATGAAGAAAGGGGTTCATTCACAGAGAAAAAAATGTCATGAGTAATTTTCTAGTCATGAATTTGTGGTTTTGTTTTTTATTTTATTATTTTGCATTTTCTTTTTTGGCATTTTTCATTAGAATTTTTTCATATACTATACTCTGATTTTCCCTCTCCCAACTCCTCCAAGATCCTCTACACTTTCCCAACTCTACACCCTTACTTTTTCTTTCTCTTTAAAAAAACCAAAAAAGATTAAGATATTAAATAGTTTTTGTCATAATTGTGAAAGAAAATAAATTTTTCTATGTTGCTTTATTGGTGAAATTCCCATAAAAATACCCAAGAGAAGAAAGTATTTTAGAAGCGTAATTTTAAATATCCGTATACAGGGAGTGATGCAACTCCAGTGAATTCATCAAGAGTATTTGTATAACATTGAAGAAAGGCAGAATTTTAAGGATATGAGAGTTAGAATGTGGTCCAAATGTGACCCATGTTCCTGGAGACATACTTTCCAAGTATGAGCAAGGCTCTGGGTTCATCCTTGCACCACTAAAAGGCAACAGAGGTGACAATAACTCACATGCAGGGATCAGGGTTAAGAAAGTAATCCAAATCTAAACACAAGAACAATGGGGCCCAGTATCATTGGAGGCCATTTAAAAAAGTTGGTGGTTATATGTAGTGCATAGGAAATAATTATATTTGACCATTAAAAGAATTCTTATACCCTTAAAAGTTTTCTATTACAGTGGAGAAGTGGAAAGAAACCAATAGAATTAAAAGAATTTTAGGAAGGACTAAATTAAATTAAAAATGAGACTAATATTAAGTATAATAAAATTCAAAACAGCTTATAGCTCTATAAACATGAGGTATGATCTCTTTAAATGTACCTACTCAGTTTGGGGGTCTCTTTTTTTATATCTTGAATTATAAATTTAAATTTTGAGACCATAAAATTCTATATGGTCCATAGAATGATCCATAATATTCTTACTTCTGATTTTGAATAAGTTGAGTCTAAGTAGGTATATAAGAAAGCAAAAATAAAAGAATAAATATTAGCAAGGGATGAAAGGAAGTGAATAATTAGATGATAGAAGAGAGAGAGAAAGAGAGCATTAAATTAAATCAAAAGAGGAAGCAGAAGTCAGCTGGAGAAGCCCCATGAAGTTGTCAGCTGGAGCAATAGATAGATAGTGCCAGGTGGAGCAGTATCTCAAGTAAAACATTCAAGTATAATAAAAAATAGCAACGGAGAGAAATCACATCGGAGAAAGGGTTTGCAACATTGAGCAGAAACCAACTGAGGTCATTGAGGTAGTCAGCTGGGGCTCAGGAGTATAAGTCAAGACAACCATGCTTGGCTCTGAAGTGGTAGGGGACAGCCCCACTTACAGAGCTTCTCACTTAGTTCAAGGAGTATGTGACAATTTACTGATATAATGACTTACTCATGACCAAATTTTATATACTTACTTTTTTTTTGCAGGTACAAAATTGAAGATGCTGACGTCACCAGAGCCAAAGGGCCTTATCCCCTTTACGGCAGAGTCACTTGAACTCATAGAAAATCATGTTGCTAAAAAATGCAATGAAGAGCATGAAGAAGATTTAAAACCAAGCCCTTATTTGGAAGCTGGCAAAGAACTTCCATTTGCCTATGGAACCCTTCCCCAAGGAATGGTGTCCGAGCCCTTGGAAGATATGGATCCATATTACTATGTTAAGAGAAATGTAAGGATTAATCATCATTATTGAAACTATATTTTTATTAGTTTATTTTCAGCCACTTAAAAATATAATTGAGATAAGAGTAATAAAAATAATAGAGAAAGAGCTTTTTAATAATGTATTTTATGTGGGGATAGCATATTCAAGATAGTTAATAAATCTGATATAACTTCTGAGTAATGTATTAAGGTTAGTGAATTTAGTATATGTACTGCTATTCCTTAATATAAAGGCTTTTTGTGGAAATATGCTAATTACCTTTTTCTGATTATCAATTTTTAAATAAATTTTAAAATAATCATAAAATAATTAGAATATGGCAGCAATTTCAGACACCTTGACAGTTTACTCACTAGTCAGAATAGTACATCCAAAATATATTTTTATATTCCCTCATTCATATATTCATAAATTCAAACCTATATCATTTGCAGAAAGACCTACAGATTATGTACACGAGCACACACACACACACACACACACACACACACACACACAGAGAAAAAAACACAAAATGCTAAGTATGAGAATGAGTTTTGTTAGCAAATACAGAAATCTATGTGGATTGAGTAAGCTAGAAGAGTTTTCATCCCAAGAGCACAATTTGGGAGCTGGAGAAATGTCTCTGTGGTGACGAACACTGGCTGCTCTTTCAGAGGTTACAATTTTGAGTCCCAGCACCTGCAGAGCAGTTCACAACTTTCTGACTTTCTGTAACTCTAGTCCTGGAGAAGCTGAAGCCTTCTTTTGGTCACCCTGGGCACTAGGC
>CABHPP010144637.1:23604-48270 GCA_902168425.1 Peromyscus attwateri | reverse complement strand
TAGATCATGATGTTCTTTGCCATACAAAATTGTTCCAATTTCATGCGGTTCCATTTATTGTTCATCTTAGTGCCTGTGCTATCAGTGTCCTACTCAGAAAGTCTTTTCTGGTGTCAATGAATTCAAGACTAGTTCCTATTTACTCTTCTATCAGATTCGGGGTATATGGCCTTATGTTGAAGTTCTTGATCCATATGGAGTTGAATTTTGTGCAGGGTGATAAATATGAATCTATTTGCATTCTTCTACATACAGCCATCCAATTTGACAGGCACCATTTGCGAAGATGCTGTCTTTCTTCCAATCCTTGGCTTGTTTATCAAAAATCAGTTGGTCATGGGTGTGTGGACTTACGTCTGGGTCTTCTTCAATTCAATTCTATTGGTCATGTCTATTTTAATGCAATATCATGCTGTTTTTAATGCTATAGCTCTATAGTACAATCACTTTTTCTTATTGCTCTGTTTTTAATAGTTATTCTTAGCCCTTTATCCTACAATCAGAATTTTAAAAGTAGTTTACTTATTCCTTCCAGATAGTTCTTGAATGTGGTTTGCATTAGATTCAAGACAATATATACGAACCATTCACACTCCTACCAACCATCATAAGCGATTAAGAATACAGTAAAAAGATACTGTCCATGAAAATAACATTAGACACCCAGGAACTGTCTCCAAAAATATGTACAAGCTATAAATGTGTCAAAAGACAAATGTTATAAAAATATAACTATGTTCTGAACAAATGAGAGATATAGTATATTCACAAATGTATGGACTCAATATATTCATTAATGTAATGAATCCAGCTCAATTCTATCAAATTAAAAAAATCATTCCCTGTGTAGATTTTTAATTATCTAAATTAAGATTGCAATGATTTATTTAGCTCATTTCAAAATAATACTTGGAAATTAGCATGCTAGATTAATTTTCCTCTCCTACTATTTTGTAACCTCTGTAACACTTTTATACTTTATTTTTATATTTTATTTCTTGGGTGATTAAAAACAAACTTTCTTTTTTGATTCCCTGATATATTAAACATTATGTCTCAGATCACCTTGGTCTTTCTATGCCTTGCACACTAAATTTTGTCTCACTTTTCCTTTGGTTTTTTTTTGTGTGCATTGCTGATAGTTTCAAACACATTTTTTTTTTGTGGTGAGATAACAGTCCCTGCCTTCACTTTCACCTCAGGCTACCCCCTAATTACAGCCTAACCTGTCCAGTTACTGATAATACAGTCCTGTTCCACATTCATCAGTGACCCCAAGCAAATACATTTCTTTGCTTTAGATTCTCTTCTAATTTTGTCTTCAATAACTGATACTGCTCTCCAGAGATAATTGCAAATCAAAAAGGAAATCAGAAAGGTTCCAGAAGCATTTTATACCTATGTAGCTTCTGCACTGCAGTATCATGAGGGGCTTTCCTGGCACCCATGTGTTTTGCACTTTCTTGTGACTTCAAGGCAAATCATTTTTTCATTATTCTCATTTATCATAATATTCAGTTATATCCCTCAAACAAACAAACAAACAATACCCTTGCTGATATTCTTGATAAGTACACAGTGTATGTATGTTTCTAATAAGCTCACAAGTTGTATATAGTAATATTTTGATTACAATGAGCAAGCATTATGAATATGTAGTTGAGGCCAGAAAGCATTTCTACTGCAAAAAGTAATAAGAACCAGCAAGTACTGCAGCGTAAATCTTGTGTTCATGTATCAGAAAACTGGTAGTTATATAAGTTTGAAAAACACAGTTATGGAAATTCATCAATATAAAAAACAAAGACTTCAGTTTGGTTTTAGTTTGGCAGTCTGACCAGATCTTGTCTTGCCATGATTACTAGATTTTGTCAACAAATAACTTTGTTACTGGTCCTTCCATCATTTGCTTTATGACCACCAGCTCCCTATCACCTGATGGGAAGGTGGATTCTCAGCACCCAACTGGCACACCTTCAGGTATATGCTTGAGCTATCTGCCTTTCCTGGAGGCAGTGAATTAGGAAATAGATGCAGCCAGTATCTCTGCTAAGAAGAAAAATAAGTCGAGGCAGCCAATATCACATACAACAATGAAGAATGACAGTTGGGATAAACCTTTTCTCTGTCTTATAACCTTTTCAACAATCTTTCATTTGCCCTATATTTCTGTTCTTGTTGTTCCTAAGACTGACCACAATAAGGACCACACTCACCTTCCCAGACTCATCTTCTTCTAGTTGTGAGCCTTCTGTTTGGCCTGTACAACTGTAGACAACAAACCAGGAAACTATAGGGCTGTGTTTTATATTAGAAAGAATCATACAATAGAGTAGACATGTAGCTTGGGTAAATAACATCTCTGTATATTTGCTTTCTTGTCTGTAAATATTATCATCTTTGAAGCAATGTGGGTAACTATTATCTGAACAAATGTTTCCTTAGGGCTAAACAAAGGGGAATAATAAGCATTTGAGATACATTAGCTCATACAGAAAGCCGAGTCCAGGCAAGTATAAGCAAACCTGCCTGACAGACTATTTTTTCTTTAGAGACCAAAAATATACCTATTTTTTCCAAGATAGGAACAGAGAAAAGAGTTATTCCAAGCCTAATTTGGAGAACCAATTAATTTTGAGGTCTACTTATAGAAGCATGGCTGACTCAACATAAGCTATGTTATCCAAATGTTCCAGCATGAGTGGTAACTCATGAAACGTGCACCACTGAAGCTTTCACGCTCAGTCAACCTCTCACCTCTTGAGAGCTCTAACACCTCCCTAGACTGGATGCAACTTTAGGGGCACTATGGAGTAAACATTAGAATCTTGGAGGAGTGTGGGATAACTCATCCCTAACAGTCTGAGGGCCAGTTGGCCCAAATCAGTAATAGGATACTTTCTGAGATCCAACCTTGGTCTAAGGGCCTTAGCAACAGCAGCTGAGACATGTTTTGGAGATGACCTGAACCAATGAGAGACAGCCATGTGACAACAGCAGATGCATATTCATCAGACCTTTCCCCAGGGTGGGGTGAAGGGTATATAAGGCTTGCCTCTTCCTGAATAAACCAAGCTTGTTGTTTCAACATTCTCCCAGAATCTGTGTCCATTGACTTTGCACCTACTCGGCCCCCTCCCTCAAAGGGAACAACAGAACAGGACCCTGCCACAGGGGAGGTTGTCTTAGGAAAGTCTGATGACCTTCTTTTACCCTTCTGTGAGAAAATGTTAACAGCTTTATTGTCTTCTCCAGAGACCCAGTTCTCATGGCTGTTATTTCATTGTCACACAGCAGGTCAGCATGTTCTGGAGGCCATTCTAGCAATTCAGCTTCATGATGACAAAGGCTGTGTCACTGCCAGAAGCATTGTGCCACACTACTTCCTGTATAAGTGGCTATGCTTTCACATCTGAAGTCTTTATTCTTGTCCTGGTCCTGAGCTTGTCTTCAAGATGCCTGAATTTTTATATCACATGCTATACCCTATCTGGTCATCTTGGCTTCAGCCGGTTGGTTTGCCTGGTGCATCATCATCTCTGAATTAAATTAGCTGTCATTTGATCAATCTCCTGAACATTTCTCTCCTTTCTGTATATTTGGTTATATATTCTAACCAGACAATATAGTTCAGTTCTTTTAGAATCTGCCCACTACCTTGTATTTAACCATGTGGTGTCTAATATTAAATCTGATCTCATTAATAATCTTGAGGTAAAGTTTGAATCCACACTCACAGAGTCATATGACTCTAAAATAATGAGGTGTCTATTGAAGAGCTTTTAAAAAGATGGAAAATCTCCCCATGATGAGTTCTTTAGCTACTTGGAAAGGCTCAACAAAATTTAAGATATCAGTTACAACATTCTGAGAAAATTACAGTATCTCCTAAGAGATCTGAAGCCAGATGAACCCAGAGGTCTGAAAATCAATAAACAAAGTGAAGCGACGTTCATCTTAATAAATGAAGTCATGTGTATGTTATCTTGATAAAAGGCTATGATGGCAGACATAATTTCACCATGATAATCTTAACAGGAAGCGAACAAACTTGCTTAAGCCAACATAGTCTCTTCCTATCTTCCATTTCTCTTTTCCCCTTTTCAGCTAACCCTCATACATTTATTCTCACTGCTGTGGTTCCCATCCGATCAGGCTCATACTTCACAGTTTTATCAGAACTTCTCTTGTCAAGGTCTCTGGCAGCCTCTGTGTTGCCAACTCCAAAGGCTAATTCCTCTTGGTCCTCATCATATTTACTCTTTCTCAAAAACATCTGTGTCCCTTGGCCCCTCATGGCCAGTTTCTCTTGGCTGTCCTCTGTCTTTGTTGGCCGTAAGCCTGGAGCATCCTTTCCTGGTTCCTCTCTGCTCTTCACAAACTCTGTATTAGAGTTCTAGGGCCCATGTACCTTTTTACTTTATTTTCAAATCCCTTCTATGGATACCATGCAGCCTCATGTATTTAAGTCACACCAACTTTCTAGCAATAATAAAAATCTAAATTTCCAGAACAAAATACATTTCTGTAACAAACATTGAGTTGTCTGCTGCTGCTCAAACAACTCTGTCTAGGAATCTACTAGTCAACAAAAACCCTTGAACACTGCTGCATCTACCTCTCTGATATCCCCATCTCCAGTTTTTAAATGTTTTCCCTCATCCTCCTTGTCTCAGCAGATGACAATTTCATACTTTACGTGCTCCAGGCAATAACTTTGGACAAATATTGATGGCCTTTTTTAAAAAAATATTTTCTCATTTCATCTCTAGTCTGTTGGAAAATTCTATTTGATGTGTCCTCAAAAGAAAATGAAATCAGAACATGTTTCATACTCCTGAAAGTACCACCATGGTTTAAGTCACCAGCATATCTGTCCATTGTCTGTCTATTCTCATAAGAGATCATATAATATAAAATTAAAATAAGTTAATCACTTGACAAATAACTTCAAATGACTTTTATGCCCTTAAATTGATGCCAAATCACCATGGCCAAGGCTAGCCTTGCTTTCGCTGTGACTCCATTCATCTCTACTCTCTCTTTCCTTCTCATATTAACCCTTGTGGAGTTCCTCAAGCAAACTGAGCCCAGTGATGCTTCCCTTTCTAGCTTCCTGAATGTTCCTTTCCCATGAACTTAACCTGTTTCTTTCCTTCAGTTAATCATGTTTCTACTCACATATTAATTTTTATCAACAAGATCTTCTCCCACTCTATGAAATTAAGTAGCAAGTTGTCTATGTTGAATACTCAAACTACCTTTCTCTGTTTCATTTTGCTTTATTATACATTTCAGTCAGACTGTGTACTTGCTACTCTTCTGTTCACTGTTTAAAACAGTATTTTTCAATGAGAACAAGGGCTCTGACTTCATTTGATATTGCCATCTCAGTCCCATAGCTGGAATCAGATACCCTACAAAAAAATTTTAAATGATGAGAGGAAACTGAAGATGAACATAGACCCAGTGGTGATTTGGGAAGGTTCATTTGATCATGTCATAAGGTCTCATTGATGAATTTTTTTGGAGGATTGTTTCTTTAGCTAAAAAGAGTAACCAGGAGATGAAACCAAAAGGAGCATGTTATAGGAAATTATACATGAAAGGATAAAAAGCAATATTGGCCAATCTACTCCTTCCTGATTAGAGATAGGAAGGCAAGTGGGTGGGAAGGTGGCTGCCAGATGTTCACATCACAAGGATGTAGCTGACTGCAAGAGAGGTGACAAGAAAATTGGAAAATTTTGTTAGTTATAGTCTTCAGTCACTATCATCAGTAACAAATTGCTTCCTGTACTTTCTGTGTCTGTTCAGAAAATGGAAAAGTTAATTAGACATGGCCTCTGGTCTCAAGGACAGAGCCATGATTTGATAGAAAAAATGTTTCTAGACTGTTTTAGGATAGTACAATAAAGTATTACAGAGTGTGTAATCTTTAAAGAATAGATTGCTTTCCCACAGATCTGGAGGCTGAAAGTCCAAGATGATGATGGGAGCTGCAGGGAGAACTGGAGTCTGCATTCAAGATGCTGCCCTAAGTGTAAGATGTGTGTCCTCATATGCCAGAAAATAGCCGGTCAAAAGGGGACACTTTATTCTCCTTCAAGACCACTTGTCTTTTTACCCCACTTATGAGCTTCTTCCTTGCCAAATGCATTTATGTTGGAGGAGGGGATGGCTCATCCAACAGGACGCTTGCTTGGCAAGCACTAAAACTTGAGGTTGCTCCCCAGAACTCACATAAAAATGCTTGGTGTTGCGGAGCATGTGTCTTAGCCCAGGGGATGCAGAGACAGGAGGATTCCTGTAGCTCGTTGGCCACAGTCTTCTCTAACTGGGAAGTTCCAGTCCAGGAAGAGTTCAGAGCAATAGCACTCCATATTCTGCATAATATTCCTCTTAGGAGTTAGCCTATTAGGAGCCAGATAAATGTAGCAGTATTATGGCTCCTTTAGCTAAAATGCTCTGACTCTTCCTTCCCTTAAGCCTGCATAGGCCTGATGGCTAACTCACAGCAGGATTAAAGCTTGCCATCAAAGCCTTTATTTTGTATCTGTCTCCTCCATAAGCTTTGGGTCAGATCCTTCTCCTTCATGCACACAGGCATGTTAGTCATTTAAGGAATGTCCATTTACTGCTGTTAATCCTCACCCTCTAAGGCTGAAGAAAAAAAAAAGTTAAGTGTAACTTAAAACTCTCAGGTGTTTTGAATAAACTGTCAAACGCCAGTTTTCCCAACATCCTATTACAGATCCCCTGAGTGGTACAAATCAGTCTTCAGCCATAACCTTAAACCTTTTAGGAACAAAGGAGACTTTCAGGCAGATGGTCTTTTGATGAGGCTGTCATTTTCAGGGGACCAAATAGTGTACCTTCCCAGGGTCACAGATCAGATAGGTAAGCATTCCATGAAATAATCTCACCAGTGTCAATTTCCTAGTAGCTTTCTTATATAATCTTGGGGTTCACACAACAATATCCCCAAAATCAGGGCTGGGGTACTTTCTTCCCCGTTGTCATCTCAATATAACCACATTGATCACATGTCTGTCATGCATCTCAGCATTATTTCTGTTTGCTTTCTTTGGGGTTGAGTCCTCCAACTCGAGCCTGTGGCTTAGGATCCCTTTGCAGTAAGAATCATTGTCCTGCTTAGTTTCTGTTGTCAACTTGGCACAACTTAGTGTCACTTGGGAAGAGGGACCTTCAGCTGAAGAATTGCCTTGATCAGACTGGCCTGTGGCCATGACTGGAAGCGATTGTATTGATTGATGTGTAAGGGCCCAACTTACTGTGGGTGGCACCATCTCTAGACAGGTGGGTCTGGGATGTATAAGAAAGCGGTCTGAGCATGAGCTAAGGACCAAGCCAGCAAGTAGCATTCCTCCATGGATTCTGTTTTACTTCTTGTTTGAGTTCCTACCCCGACTTTCCTAATGATGGGCTGTGAACTGGAAGAATAAGCCAAATAAACAACTTCTTCCCATGAATTTCTTTTGGATATGATGTTTATCCCAGCAACAGAAAGCAAATTAGAACAAGTATCAAGAGAAAATGTTTCCCACAATGAAGCATGACTGTAGCACTAAGATGTGAGCAGTAATTATTGTACTTCGCATGAGTTAAAACTTAATTCAGCTTTTACTCTGCTTGGGGCTCAGGGTAACATAACAGCTTGGGCTATATGGGTGCTTCCCAAGTTAATTAGTATGTGAGATCTGCAGTTTTGGTTGGTTATTTCCTGGCCACCAACCTCCCCATAGACAACCTACTTATGTCTCTGTGAAGATTCAGGAGCAAGACCCTAAGGTCAGTCACATAAGTGATGGCCATCAGATGTTCATACTAAAGGAAGCTGCATTTTCCACATGTCCTTGGAAGCCTGTGCTCCCAAGTGTCCTATCTAACATGATTGCTCTAACACAGCCCAGTGATTGCTATAGTTTTCTAACATATTTATGGTTTTATCACAGAATTGAGTCATTAAAAGAAAAAGAGAAAGAAAAGGTTTAGAAACGACAGCCTTGGAAAATAAACTATTTCAGAATGACATCAATTCAATTAGTGGTTTTAAAATAGGAATGGAAGTGAATGAAATATGGCCAGCAAAACAGAGAGAGAGACAGTGCTCTTCATTTAATGAATTAAATGATAGTGTCTCTTTACACTATTAAATTATCAAGAGTAAAGTTTTTAATGAGTAGTTTTAAGTATCTTTGAAGTGAATATACCTAAAGGAAAAGACTTCAAAATACATTAACTTCAGAGGGACCAGGTGGGACCTGAATGGTTTCTGTCATTTACAAGTTAACTACTAGCCTTAGGTACAACACACACACACACACACACACACACAGTATACAAATACAGTCTGCAGAACACCTGTATTATATGGGGTTCCTGAGGCTTCAGACATATATAAAACACAAACAAGGTCATTGTAGATGATACAGATTTAGTAAATGTCACTTAATATTAAAAGGGAAAGAGATATCAAAAATTAAAGTCAAAATTCCTTTCAATGCAAACTGTATCCCACAGGACCTTGACCTCTGTTTCTTGCCAAGCATCCTTTTCTGGGCTGTACTGCCGTCAGATTCCCTCACACTGTAATGATTTTAACCCCTTTCTCTGGCTCTAGTTCACATTCTGATCTGTTGTGTGTGATTTCACTAGATTAATATTTCTAAAGCACTACTTTGATAAGTAACTCAAATAATTTCTGATTGTCTGGTTTTTCTTTCTTGATGCTAAAGATACAACAATGAAAAAAATCATTTTATATTTAAGGATCTCCCTGTATGACAGATAAAAGTGCCAAAAATTACAAAAAGATGTTATACAGAGGTAACACTTGATATTATGAAATGTTTGAGTATCTTTCGAGTGGGTGAAGCTAATTTTTATTTAATTTTTCAAAAAACTGAAGTAAATGTTATTATCAGAATAAAATAAAGCATGCTAATAATAAACATTTTAGTATATAAAATAATGAACTTAATATTAAAGGACTTTGCCAATAGAACAAGCACATTGTGAACTTGGATTATGATTCTGTCTCATTATAATAGACCCATAAATTGATTCTTAGCTTTTATGAAAGGATCTTGAAAGTATTTAGTTTAAGGGGGAGAACCAGGATTCTAGTCTTTTCCTGCAGGTCAATTGGTAATTATCGACAGATTTAGGGAAGGTACAAATGCACATACACACACTCACACACACACACACACACACACACACACACACACACACACTAGAATAGCTGAGATATTGTTCCCATTGCTGACTTTGGAATTCTGGATCTTTTTTTTAGACATTCTAGGAACAGGGAGGATGGGACCCATCTTCTCTCCTCCTCAGCCTTGAGCTGTGCTCAAGCGTTTGTGAGGAGAGAAGCTTCTTAGGACAATGCAGTCTTGAGTGACTAACATTGAAATCCCAAACAAATTCAGGCTACCAGAATCGAAACCACTCTTCTAATTAAATTAACTTTGAGGTTATGATAGAATCTGAAAGGAAGCACCTTAAATATGGGTTGAGATTTTTCAGTGGTTTAGCTTTCATGAATGCTCTCTATGTTGGGGTGGAATATTTGGTGATGCCACTGAGTCACCCTGTTGCCATAAGTAACAGCTCAGTTATGCTTCTGTAAGTAGTACCAATAAGCCTACTAATCATTGAGGTAGACTTGTTTAGTATTGTTCCTATGGTCTACTATGGATACCATATAAATATATATTTTTCTACTTTTTTTCAGAAAAAGGCATTCAAGACAACTGGCAACTGAACCAGACAACAGGAGCAAAGATGATTCTGAGAGGAGTGGTTGGATGTTAAGATGGGTAATAAAAACTGGTCTATCTGAGGGTAGAACATCCACCAAGATGAATCTTACTGTGGTTACCTTTCTTCATGGTATGGAATTGTGTGTATCCTTACTATAGTGGGAATTGTGTGAGTTATGCTATAGGTAATCAGACATATAACAAAGACTAAATCATCTGATGGTGGAGCATCCTTTGGAAGGATCATAGGGTAGCTGTTTTTTATGTAATATGGATTGGCATACCTCCTTGATGAATGAGTTTCACCACAGAAGGACAAGGTTGTATCTCAGAAGGCTGATGGATTAGAAGAATATATTGCAGACCCTTAAGTAGTATTATGGGATGAGATCATAAGGACATTGTCATGGCACTTGCATGGCAAAGAAGACGTGTAATTGAGGTTCAGTTATTTGCCCATAAAAAGCTTGCCCACACAAAGCAGAAATTAAAATGGGGAAAATCATGTAGACTATCTTTATCATTAGACTCTGTTCATTAGAAAATGTGAAGAAAAAGGAGCATGAGCTATGTGTTGAGTTGTTTTTTTTTTATAACAGGTAGGATGCAAGGGAAAAAGTGTAAAATGCAGATATTTGCTAAATAGCTCTTCCTAGGTTCTAATCAATAAAAATAATCAGTCAATGAGAGAGAGAGAGAGAGAGAGAGAGAGAGAGAGAGAGAGAGAGGAAGAAAAAGGAGGTGGAGGAAGAGGAAGAAGAGGAAGAAGAAGGAGGAGAAGGAGAAGAAGGAGAAGGAGAAACCCTTTAGTATGATCTTCAATACAGAGGAAGTCAAAACCCATAGTTCAGAGTGTAGACAGGGGCCTACATCCCAGTACAGAAAACTATGATAATCGGACTCTTTGTCTCTAAACTGCTTGATCATGAAAGATTTTAAAACAATGAATTAAAGAGCCTTTCACGGTCTGGCTCATGAAGTAGATGGGTGTGAACCACATCTACCCAAATGCCTTGGAAGCTGAGAAACAGTAACACAAAATATCTACCTTTCCTTGAAATGAAGATTTTATAATCCGAGCCAATGTGAGAGAAATCAGCTTCCAGTAGACTGGTTGAGTCACTGTGAACATTTAGTTCATAAAACAAAGACACTGTGAATATCAGAGAGAAAGGAAGATGAGGTATTACTGAGGAAACTGGGTGTGCCAGAGGTAATGTTTGATGCCAGGATCACTGGGCCTGAGAAGACCATGCTTACAGAGGAGCTAATAAAGAAGTTAATTCAGCAAGGACTATTGGACTGACAAAGAGTTTGTATGATTTAGCTAAGCCACTTGGTGGGATGTGATCCCTCTGAGGTAGGAGAGGCTCTAGTGTGTCTGAATAGTTTTAGACTGGCACATATGTCAAGCTTCTAACATTGTGACACACTTTGGAAGGAATGAAGGCAAGAAAAGCAGATGGTGGGGGTCTGTCTGGTTCACAAGAATGCAAATGTGGCAAGATTTGTGTGTGTTGAGCTGGAGCTGGAGTTCCTATGAGAAACAATGACAGAAAGGTAAGTACTGTGCTGCTGAGCCTCTGAAATTCTTTAATGCCCGAGCAACAGTTCACCAAGGAAATGACAGAAGCTTTGAATACCAGGGCAGTAAAGGTGAAAAAGATTAAGCTTGTGTTAAGAGTGGACAATCCAATCTTATATTTCTCCCCTTCAAGGAAGAGATTTTTTCACCCAGACTGGGGCCCTTTCAGTAGTGGTTGACAGAAAATTAGAAGACTTGCAGACCACCCACCGCTAGTGAGACTCAAGGAACCAGCTTGATTAGGGATGAGGCAGGGAAGGGACAACATGGTCCTGCTGCCCCCTGGTTATGGGCCAGGCTGAGTGGTGTAAACCAACCCCGCTGAGACCATTGGAAATAGGGTAATATTCAGTGGTCTCACAGTAATAGCAGCACCTCAGAATGAAAAAGACAGATGTGGATTGTGGGGGGCTCCACACAGTGTTTACAATTTACTCCACATTGCTCTTGTAAAGAAACAATTGGTGCAAATGATGGACTCTTTCCATGTTGTCTTGGACCTTACTAGCTTCTTCAGTATCTTATTAGCCACTGAATCCCAAGATCAATTGGTACTTTCTTAGGGACAGATGGCAGTGGCCTTCAGAGGTCCTACCCACCCTCTGAAAAATGGCTTCGCTGCTGAATGGCAAGCTGGAGTGTGTTACACATTTGGAAAATCGTCGGGAAGAATAGTAAAAATAGCAGTTAAAGAGGCTTTTAAAAATCATTATGTAGGTGGAATAAGGTACTCGTGGACAATGAATCAAAATCACAGTGTCAAAATGAGGGCATCTCCTTCCTCATACCATGTGCTGGCTAGCCAGAACACTGATGTCTCATAAACCAAAAGTTTTGTTTGTTTGTTTGCTTTGTCTAGACAAAGCATTGGGATTTTTCTCTTCTCTTTCTGGTTCACATATGTTGAGCTTTCTTAGAGCTACAATAGTACTTTTTCATCAATATAAATCCAAGTCTAAAGCATAATTAGCAGAATTATAAAAAAAATCTGCTGAGATTAGTAACTATAACACTTTGGTATGGTTAGATTTAAATTGGGTCTTTGGTTTTCAGACAGGGTCTTGCTGTGTAGCTCAGGCTGGCATGGAAAAAAAAATAATTCCAGTAGCTGTAAGTTTAACACATGAAAATTTATTGCCTTTCTAGATACATTTCACTGAACTGTTGGCTAAAATTTGGCTTAAGAGGTCTTATCTATATTCCCAGGATAAACTGGCTTATGACTTTCCTTTTTCTTATTAATATGGAGTTGTTTACCTTGGGACTAAAGATAATATTGTCCTTGTAAAAATAAGGGAGGTCTCTGATCACACAGAGACCATAAAGGGAAAGATTAGTCAATATTAATGCCAGAAAAGTTGAAATCTCTGCACACCAGAAGACACTGTCAGATAATCAGAGGTAACATTTTTGGTACAAATAAGCAAATGTGATGTAATCATCAGCTGATGCTCAAAGGTCAGACTATCACTCAAATGATTAAGCATGAGGATGGGACTGGGATGCAATTGACCTGCCAGGCACTGTGTCTCCTGGGCCGTCAGCAAGCATGGGGTCATGTGACTAGTTTATGCCAACAAAATGCAAATGAAGTGAAGTATGAACCTCCAGTGCTGAAATGGTTTTGGAAAGGCAACGCCTTTTTCATTATTCATTTCCCCTGATAGAAAATGTATGGTCCTTCTCCCAACCCACTGGATAGCTGAGATTTTTCTATTTCAACTACTAGTGTTACCTAACACAAAGCTTGGCAATTTTTCATCTTAGTTTTTCTTTTAATAAGAAAAACAACCCAACAGGAAATATGCATAACCTATGAACTGACAAGTGACAGAAGAAAAGTGTTAAAGAACTAGTAAATACGCTTGGCCTTACTGTAATTGGTAATTGAGAACTTATGGAAGAAGTCAAAAATTTTCTTGTTAGATATAATTTAAAAATCATAATGCCAAATGAAAATCATACTGTAGGGAACTGGGAATTCCTACACAGTGCTGAAGAGGATGTTAACATCATTAAATTCGTGTCAGATGAAATTAGAAAATCTGAGCAGAACTGAAATGGACTGTGACCCTGGGACCCAGCCATATACCACAGGGAGACCTTCATTCATGACCCAACAGATCCCTTCAAAAGAGAAAATTTAGAAATTAGCTAAGATGTGAAAATAGATGAAGGCATGACAGTTTATCACATAATGGAATATTGCCCAAGAGTTAACCAAATAGATTAAATTTATACATGTTAATTTAGTTAAATCTTAATATTTAATCAGAACAAACAAAGTTTGAGTATAATATTTATATTAAATGTAATATGTTGACATTTACTAACATGAATTATTAAAATTGTAAAAGTACTTACCGATTATGTAGAAATCCAAATTAGCAGTTACCTCTTAGGAAAGGATGAGGAATGGGAATTTAAAGAAATAAATAAACAAGGGGCTTTAAAATACTTGGTAATAGGGGCTGGAGAGATGGCTCAGAGGTTAAGAGCACCGACTGCTCTTCCAGAGGTCCTGAGTTCAATTCCCAGCACTCACATGGTGGCTCACAACCATCTGTAGTGAGATCTGGCGCCCTCTTCTGTATATATAATAAATAAATATTAAAAAAAAAAAATACTTGGTAATATATGAGTGCTTAGCCCATTGAAGATAAATGTGTAAAATATCAAGGATGTCTAACTCAGGTGTGATGGGTAAAATCCTTCATTAAATTAGCCTCTGCGTCACTTGCTTATGTGCTTAAAGTATTTTAAAAACGTTTGAAGTTACTGTATAAATCAACTGTGGTTTTATTTTTGTCATTTATCTACTACAAAAATCTGAGATACCAAATTATGCTGTCAATAAATACGCAGAAACAAAGTGAAGGTAGCTAGCTCATGTGATTTCTCTTTAAGTGGGTGAGAGGCCTTGGTGTAAATGATCTAGTGTGATCCTCCAGTTCTGTGATTAGCGTTGGATGGCCATTTCTGAAAGAATTAGGGGAACATCTGAGTTAAGCTTCTTAAGGCCTTTAAACTGATTCGGATTATGAGTTGACAAGGTGGATAATTACTCTTTGTTACTCCTGACAGTACCCTGGCACCATGAATCCTACTTAAGATGCAAAAATTATGTTCCCCATACAATTCAACATCTATTTTTGGTGTCTGCCTTATATGGAATGAAAAGTATCATGATCTTAATTTTTTTTAAGTGGTTGATTAGAGAAATGGAAATTTGAAAAACTTTGTTTCTTCTTATTTAGCCTCACATTGTAGTGGGAATTCCAGAGATGTATATAGCATTTTCCCCCTGATGTAAGGAAAGCTATCTTCATTTTCTAAAAAGCAAGAAGAGTTTTACTCCTACACAATGTATGCTAGGTCTCTCTATTGAATTTACTTCACCTTCCTACTTTCCAGCTGACTCTTTTCGTTATCTTTGTGACTTCAACATGCTGATAACACATGCACTGTGCAGTGTTGTTGGCCATAACCTCATGTCACCATTTGTTCAAGTAATATCCAACACTAAATTTGATATGTTCCCTATAAAAATATCTCTATAGTAAATGTTACACATCTCCTTCAGTTAGCATGAATACTTTCCCTCCATCTTCTCTTTATCAGCAAAGACAATCCAATAAATTACTCTTCCTATTTTCTAGAATAAAGTGTGATTATTGTTACTGTTATGATAGACAATTTTGTGAAGACCTAATTTGTGTACACCATCATAGGCTAATCACAGAAAATTGTCCCTTTAGTTTTCCAAATTACCCATCAAAACAACTACAGTCAATATTTATTGAATGCCTTCAGAACTTCAGACATTATTACTTTATACATGCCTTTTTAGTAAACTTCTACATGGGAATTAATATTTCAATTTTCCAGGTGAGCAAACTGGGATTTGGAAAGTTTAAACCTTCAGCTCTATCCCACCACTGCCCAGTGTTAGTGATGTAGGATGTATAAACTTAATCAGTGATCCTCCATGTTTGATAGGCATCCAATATGTGGAGAGTTACTAAATGGTATTAGTTCATGAAATGGAAATTCATATACAGAAGTTTTTATGGAATATCCCATTAACAGCTACAGGAAGCAGGCTAGACAGATGTAAAATGAGAGCAGTGATGTCTTTTTGAAGGGGCCTTTGCCACAGAAAGGGAGAATGTAGATGACTTTCCAGTTGCCCTCAGTGCAGGCAAGCAGCAGGGTTCACTGGATCCTCACCTTGCTTTTCAGAAGCAGGCTACTCCAGAGAAAGAATGAGGACACATTCTAGACAGGGACTCAGCTGAGAATTGTCAGTAGCTAACACCCACAGCAGCTGGGGAGCAATTGCTGGGGTCCTGAAGGCCTGATGTGGTTGACCCTCCCACCCTCCACACACAGCATATGCATTTCTTTTTTTAAATCCTTGGATGACAGTAGATGGTTCATGGGTCGATATTGCTGTCAACCATGCTTAATGTTTTAAGAGAACTGAAATGAACTTCTGAGCATATCAAGGAATGAGTTTGCCTTTCCACCTACGGGGTCATGCTGAAGGAAACACTTTCATTTTCATTATTTCATTTGGCACTCAAAATGAGGCTTAAAGGTGTTTCATTTACCAGACAAGACACTAAGTCTCCAAGACTAAAAGGCTCAGGATCACACATGGAAAGGTTCTCTCATTGCCCCAACAGATAGATCGTAATACTTTGTGTATTTTGGAATAATGTCCAAAGTCCAAAATGCCACCTCAGTAATGAAATCTCAACTTGGCTTCATCTCTCAAGTCTGATCACATTTAATCTTCCCTTTAAAGAGTGATCCCAATACATCTAAAGATTTTAATTGTTGAAAAGTCACAGAAACTGTGCATCATGGCAGAAATGTCTGTTTTGTCAGTCACCCTTAATAAGGGAGGCTGTTAAACTACTCATTTGAGCATGAAACAAACCTATTGGTCTTTAAAAACCCTGTTTCTTACCCACATGTTATATGGGAAACAGATGAAATGCCATGTGGACAGATCGAGAGAAAGTGTTTATGTTCCTCATCTGAAAATAAAATTGTAACAGACGACTTTAACAATTGTAAAACGCCGAAGTCTAAGAGTATTAAAACATCCTAAAATATACTGGCTATATTTATTGTCCCCCACCCATTCACGTTTTTCCTAAAGTCTGAAGAATGTGCAGCGTTAATCCAGAGATTATTCAGAAAATAATGTGGGGGAACCTCAAACAGTTACAGTGTTTAGGAGATTTTGTGTATTGATTCAATACATCCAAGGCTGTCATTCCAGAGAGAAAAGAAGTATGTCTGAATTCTTTGTAAACCTGTGGTCCTTTCTTTTGCTTTTATAGCAAGAATGTTAGTCAAATGATCTTATATTAGGGAGAAATACAGTAACACAGCTCTGCTTTCTGAGCTTGGTCACAGGGTGCAGCTACTGTGTAGGGGTACTTTTACTTGATCAAAGTACTCAAGGACAATTTTCTCCTTACAGTTGTGCATGAAAGATGTTCATTTTTTAGTTTTGAAGAATCTCATATGAAACTATCTTATCAGAAGATGCCACTTGATTCTGGATGTCGTGGAAGAACTTTCTAGAAGACAGTCTTTTCACAGGAAATGAAATCTGGAGGAATTCCAGTTACCAACATCTTCAGTGTTCACTGCTCCTGCATAGACACAGGGGGGGGGGGGGGGGGATAGTGGGAGTGGGGGTGTTGCAGTCTTGGCTAAAACAGGGCTCAAGAAACTGAGCATTGGCTGACACTCAAAATTATTTGCAGGTCTTCTTTCTTTCTTTCTTTCTTTCTTTCTTTCTTTCTTTCTTTCTTTCTCATATAAGCTAGGAAAGTAAGTGCTCTACCACTGACCCAAATCCCAGCTTTATCTCAGGATATTCTGATTAAAGGGCTTCACAGACTCTTCTCAGCAGAAATAGTTCTAAAGAAGTGGTATCCAGTGTGATCTTAAAATAAAATCGTTGCTTCATATAGGGTATATATGAGCATGTAACAGCTCAAGTAAAATAAGACTGTATAGCAGGATAAAAAGGTTAGGTATCTAGAACTCTCTGTCATTGGATATTGACAAATCTAAATGTAGTCTGTAAAGAATTACACAAATCCCGATTATTTTATAAGTAAGTTGACATTGTTACTGACTGTATGCTTCGTAGAGATAAAGAAATATTGATATTGGGTCACCTTTTAAAAACTTCAGACACAGCTATAGTAAGAACTATAACTTTTCACAACTTTTTAAGAGACTACCACTAACCAAGAAGCTATCTGCAATTGATAACTGTAGGAAAGGAAAAAATTGTCTTCCCCAGAGGAGTGTCACTGGGCATATTAACCACACTCCAGGGCAGGCCCAAATGCTCAGGCCAACACAAAGCAAACTCAATGGTAGTTTGTAGACTTTTTTTTGGTCTTTTGCTTGCTTATTTTGATGTCTATTTTTGTCATTTTTGTGCATGTGTTTATTTTTTCTTTCATTTTTGTTTTTGTTTGTTTTAGAGAAAGAGCAAGAAAGAGCAAGTGAGCAAGTGAGTATGAAGTCAGTTGTGTAGGGAAGTGTGGAGATCCTGGATGAATTGGGGGAGGAAAAAATCATGATTAAAACATATTGTATGAAATTTTTTTTATTAAAAATTGATATGGGGGAAAAAGGAAAATGCCGTTTGGAATCTTTTCCAGGCCAGACAGCTTTCAATACAGCCAAATATGATGAATATTAATTATATTTTAACTTCATAGGTAGAGAAAATGAAATTCCAAATAGTTATACTTGAGTGTATAGCACAGGAAGGTGCAAACTAAACCCCAAGTCTGACTGTAAAGTCTGTGCTTCTCCCCCATTTCATGCAGGTATTGAGTCTGGTTCTGTAAAGAGAATATGCGTGTGAATGCATGTGTGCAATAATGTGTGTGTGTGTGTGTGTGTGTGTGTGTGTGTGTGTGTGTGTGTGTTCCCGTCCTGTCTTGAGGTGTTGTTTCAGGTAATAGGCAGACATTCAGCTGACAAATACCATGTTGGGTAAGCTCCAGCCCTCACCTTATTTTTCTGCATTGTGCTTTAAGAAACACCAGTATTTGGATTTTGCATTGATATTTTTCATGATTAATGTCAGTATAGAGATGATTTTATTTTCTAGAACATATAATTAAGTGCAATGCATAAATGGAATTTTTTTCTATTTTAACTTCTATTTTGGACTATTTTTATACTTACATAATTTGAAGGGTCAACTTTCAGTGCTGAAATGTTTCCCTTGTCTAGGTTTGGAAACTATTTACATGTATGTGTTGACAAATTGAAATGTGATAGTAGATGAACAATAGAAAAAAAGACTAAATATGAAAACATAAAATTTTGCACTGTAGGAATCTTGACTTCTGTGTTGCATGGCTTATTTTCTTGAGGAATTCAGACAGTCAGTGTTCCACAATGTTGGTTTTAGTCTTCAAAATTATGACACCTATCCTTTGTCTATTACTTTTTTTGGTTATATATTTAACATGTGTGTGTGTGTGTGTGTGTGTGTGTGTGTGTGTGTGTGTGTGTGTGTGTATGTGTATGTGTGCATCTGTTGGTCCAAGGTTAATGTCACAAGTCTCCCTCAATTGCTATCCAGTTTATTTGTTTGAGACAGGGTCTCTCACTGACCCCTGGGCTCACTGATTTGGCTAGGTTGAGCTTAGCTGACCAATAAGCTCCAAAAATCTGTCAGTCTCCATCTCCTCAGCTCTGGGATTCCTACTGTGCACTGTTGTGCCAGGTTTTTACAAGGGTTCTGAGACCCACACTCAGGTCCCTATGCTTGTGTGGTCAGGATTGGACCTGCTAAGCCATCCTTCAGCCACCTGGTGATCTTCTGTAGACATTTTAGAGGTGGATTCTATAGCTTGACAGAAATATCAAGACCTTGGTTAGGTTTGTATGAATTTTGTAGTATAATTTGGGAAAAAGTAACACCTTTTGCATGTTTTCTCCAACCCCCCCAAAAGCCCCCTCAAACCCAGTTTTTTCTTTATATTTATTTTTATATTTATTTGTTTTATTAGTGTCATTTTTTTTTACACATTACCCAGTTGATATATTTTATATTTCTGCTTGGTTCATTTTCAGGGACCTTTATTGTTTAGGTATTGTAAATGTGGTCACTTTCTCATTGAAATTGTCCTTCTACAGTGCCATTTCACAGAATGGTATTTATTTGTTACACAAGTATTGTGCTTGACTTCATTGCTGAATTTTCTTACTTTGAATAATTGGTAGATTTTCTTAGATGCCTATGTGCTATGTCTGCAACCCTCAAAATATAGTTCCTCAGTCAGCAACATCAGTATTACCTGAGAACAATGAAACAAACAAACAAACAAAACCAAAAAATGCTAGTAAAAGCCTGAGGTTGAACTTGAGACTGAGCAAGCAAGTAGATTACCCTCTGCCGGCATTTGCTCTTCCTTTAAGAGTTAGACCTTCTCTCTTTGGATTCATAAGATGCCAGGGCATCCATATTTTCATTCCCACCAGCAATGAATGGGGCTAAGGGTTCTTTTACATTCATGAAATAACTTTACATTGCATTTAATTTTTTAAACATAATTTATTTATTGATTCTTTGGTAATTTTCATCATACACCCCAATTCTGTTCATTTCCAATTCTTTCTATTTCTGCCCTTCACCCTTGCAGCATCCCCTCCAAAAGGAGAAAATTTAAAAAAAAATCAATCAATCAATCAAACAAACAAAAAACCAAAAACCTTTGCTCCTCTGTCTTTCCTGCCTCTCCCACACTTTTTCATTCTTTTTAGTGGCATTGGCAGTTGCGGTGTGTCACATAACATACCCTTTTGTCCTATCAGCTTTACTTGCAAATGTTCATTGCAATGAGTCAATGGTCTGATTCAAGGCCTCTGGTTTCTGGTACACCATCATCACTGAATCCTCTCTGGAACTCCTCTCAGATATCCCACTGCTGTCCCAAGTCATGAAGATTCTTCGGGTATCCTTCTGCAGGGCCAGTACCTCCACACACTCCAGTAGGCCCTGGATGTGGGCCTGATTGGTAGTTGAGCTGGTCAGACCTGGCAGCTGGGGCTGGCTCCTCAGGCATGGGGCCAGTTCTCCTATGCCCATGTCTTCAGGGCCAGTTCTCCCATGCCCATGGTGAAGGATGGGGCCCTCCCTCCTCAGTGCAGGGTGCTAGTTCTCCTGTGCCCAGGTCATTGGGGCTAGGTCTATCATGAGGTTCAGCCCAGATTTCTTGCTACAATGTCTAGCAAGTGGAAGGACCAGCTTTTCCAGTGCTAGGAAAGGGTGGGATCAGCTCAGCATGGACCTTGGATTTCATCATGAATAGTTCTTATGGGCCCCTGTAGTAACACAGGCAACAGGCATTAACACAGACTCCAGCTGCAGCAGGACCATAGACCCAGACATGGCCTTCAGCTGCAGCTCAGTCAGAACACCATCATGGCCCCTGTGGCATCTCAGGTCACTCAGATTACTATGGCCCTGGTGGCAGCATGGCTCTCTGACACCAGCATGGTCTCAGGTGGTTGACTAGACCCCAGACATTTGTATGGCCCTTGGTGGTAACAGGAGCCTTGGGCATCAACTCAGACCCAGACATGGAAGCAGCTCAGGCCTAGGTGACACCATGGCCCCAGGTGGCAGCCCAGACCCCTGACATTGGCATGGCCTTTGATGGCAACAGGAGCCGTGGACACCAACACAGAACCTGGCTTCAATAAAACCACTGACCCAGTCATGGCCCTCAGCTGCAGTTCTGACCTGGGCATTACCATGGCACTGGGTAGCAGCTCAGGCCACTCAGATCTGTATAGCCCTGGTTGCAGCATGTATTTAAAATTTTAAAATATACTGTTAGCAATCCCAAAATACAGCAACACATCATTGTGATTTTATTTCATTTTTGAAGTAACTAATAACATTGAACTTACTTTCACATTCTTCCTTTCCACTTGTGTATCTCATTTGATTTAGGTGTCTGTTCAAACAGTTTGCCTATTTTTAATTGCATTATTCATCTTATGTTATAAACAGTTCTCAACATATTCTGGATACTAATTAATTAGGAGACATGTTTTGCAAATATTTTAATTATTAATGAATGCTGAGTTTTGATAACTGCCTTTTCCTTCTTCAGCAGTTTAAAAAATCGTCTTGAAAGCCTAGAGTTTTGACTGTACAATTTTAACATTTTGTGAACTTATGCACTAATGATACCCCAAGTCTTAACAACTGCATCAATAATTAATGTTCATTGACAGTTAACTTTCTGTATCTGTCTGCATGCATTTATAATATCAGAACTAGTCCAGTCAGATGAGATAAATTGAATGCTTTCTCTTTGTAAAGATTTTCTGTAATAATTTGCATAAGAGTCGCTACCTCACATACAGTCAAACATATCTGGACATATGTTCATTTCTTTTATTATTGTTACTATCATTAATTTTATAGCCCTAGTATCACCAAAATACCTACAAATTTATCTTTTCTTTTTTGTATTACTCTATTTACTCTTTAATCTCTCTCTTTCTTTCTCTCTCTCTTTTTCCCTCCTTTTCTCTCTCTCTCCCTCTTCCTCTCTGCCCCAGTCCCAAAGTCTAAAAGAGAGTACTTGAGAAATACTGGTATTTTTTGTTGTTGGTTTGTTTGTTTGTTTGTTTGTTTGTTTTGGGAGCTCACATGTCTGAAAATGTCTACTTGGCACTTATATTTGATTTATGACTTGACAGAAAGTAAAATTCTAAGTCATAAACCATTCTGTATTCATTTTGAAGGTAATTTTCCATTACATTTTGCTGTTTTGACTAAATACAGTTAAATCACTGAAAAAGAGTGTTTCCATTCTAGTCCCTTTGGCATTGGACCTAATTCCTGTCTTTTTATCGCCTATTTTTATCCTGTCCAAATCCCAGAAACACCACAGTGATGGTTTTAATATCTCAGTCAATATTGGAGACAAAATGTACTTCCTCGTTACATCTTCAGGCCATGGGGAACGCAGCAGTGAGGAGTTACTTTCTAGACTCCTTTTACATACCAAGCAAGAAAACCAGCAGACACACTAACGTCTTCACCAAGTGGAGAAATCCACACATCTAAATTAGATCCATTTGTCAAGTAGATGACACCATGCTTCTACTTACTTCATTTATCAAATGAGACAGCTCTTACTTATGTGTGATTTCACTTCTTATACTCATTGACTTCATGCCAAAGAGACAAGTACATTTGGGGTAAATGTCAGAAAAAAATTACTTACGACTGGTATCTGTTGTAATACATCAAAATATGAATTTTGCAGAACAAATTGAATGAGAGAAAGATTAGAAACTGATGCTGACAACAACAATAGTAGCTTGAAGGAGTACACATTGGTTTTGAGTCATCCTATAAATGGAAATGCATTCTGAAATTTAGAAAATTGTATTGACTGTGAGAAGTCACATTCACATGACCAATTAATATTAGGTAGGATAAATGCATCAACACATGACTAAAATTTGTTGAATGAAGATTTTAAGCAGAGCTAACTATACAATGCCCAAGTAAGCTAGAACAAGGAAATCCAGTGCCCTTTCCAGAAGCATCTCTGGATGTTCCCACAGCCTTCATCTTATCTGTCCTGTCTACTTTCCATCCTCGGCTCCACTTTCAAGAAGCAGAAATAAGGATTTCCTATGTGGATGTTAATTTCCATGCTTTTTAGTTCTGGTTGGTGTGTTCAACAAGAAGCATTGTTAGAAGGGTCAGGGAGTGTAGAAGAGTTCAATTTTAGTATGTCTCACTCTCCTCATCTTACTGAGGCTTGCTTCCAGATGATGATGGTGACAATCCTCTACAATACAGTCCCTGACTTCTCTCATACAGCCATGGGCTCACTCTAGATTTGTGTAAACCTTTTCCCTTCTACCCAGAAGTTTTGATAGCTTTTTGCTCTTCATAGATCTTTTTATATCACCATTTCTTTCACAATTATTTAGTTCTCTTGTATAATTGCACCCACGCAGGTCTTTTTGAGTAGTTAACTCTTCCTACTGGGTCTCTGGCTCATGCTCTGGCCCCATCTCCCATCTCATCTGATTTATACCTTTAACATGAAGAGCCACGTAAGCATGCCCCAAGGCTTTCAAGCCTTAAAATGAATCTCTCTTCATTTTCTTTGTATCTTATAGTTGTCAATTCAAACTTTCTCAAAATTTTCTCTTCCCTGGAAACCCTTACCTCATGGCTAAATGGACCTTTAATGTCTAAAATCTATACATAGTTCCCCCAAACCCTTATTATATCTCACAATTATTACATTTTTAATTACTAAAATTTACTTTTGTTGACTCCACCTCCTGAATTATATTGGAAGCCTTTTGAGAACAGATACTACATCTTGTTTACAGTTTTTCCTACCAAGGAAGAGTCCACTGAAGCAGTAGACAGGTGAGTGCAGAAGACTCTAAGCACTGAAGCAAACTGTGCTGTTGGACTATGAATTGAAGTGGTTGAATGTAGGAAGAAAATAAGATCTTGGTGAATATACATCAAGAAGAAAAGAATGGCAGCATATTCACATGGCTAGTTTAGTAGATTGAATGTCACTGCCTTAAATTAGATGTACAAAGATGATAATGGATGAGAACGAAAAAGAAGTTAAAACATCTTCCAGGGATGGATGTGGATGGAAGCCTGAAACTAAGGTTGAGGAGGGAGAAGGTGAGTATGGACACCAATATGGATCTTGGTTAGCTTTCAGGAGATAAACTCAATAGATGGGCTGAGCTTTGAGAGGGAAATAGTCTGTTGTGAGATTTTTGAGAGTAAAGGTCAGGAAACAAACGAATCAGAAACACTGAGGAGAAGAGCCACAGAGGAGTCATTATCTTGTGTATGATAGGTGGAAGAGATGCAATTGTGAATTTGTCCACCATCAAGCTTCTAAATGTCATTTGCATGTTGATGAATAGGCACATTTAGTGGCATTTTCTCCTGGGAACAAGTCAAAATGGCTTGAGATTCTGTGTTAGTACACTTTGGTCCCTAAGACAAACCCTGGAGATATCTGACCTAAGGACAGGTTTATGTAGGTTCACAATTCTGGAGGTTCCACTCCATGATCAGTTGGTTTTTCAGCTTTGAGGCCTGTATGAGCAGCACATCATTGTGGGAGTGTGCAGCAGAACAAAACATCTCACATCACAGTGAGGAAGTGAGAGAGAGAGAGAGAGAGAGAGAGAGAGAGAAAGAGAGAGAGA